>CAJVPN010000258.1:0-34623 GCA_910592215.1 Entrophospora candida
TTATGTTGAATTTTAATAGTAAAAATCGAAATGTTACACATAAATTTTACATAGTTATTGCAGTCACTATATTGATCGTGTGACATCACGGGTGACTGTTATACTTTTTAATTCATAAATTGGTAAGCGATTTCTGTGAATTATGTATTCTGGTTGTTTTGAGTAATCTAAAATTCCATAGAAACCCAAAATATTATTTATCAATGGCGACTTTTATATCCTCAACACAGCTCATATATGAGCATACTAATGTCGTAATGTTTATTTATAAATCTCGACTTTCACATATAGTATAGTTTCCTTGATTTTTAATATAATGAAAATCACTTCTTTTTGAATTCCATGTTTTTTTGTGTTATAAAACAATTTAATCAAGTGTGCACTGCTTCATATATGTTTACGAAATATATTCAAGGAAAAACTCGAAAAATTATTCTTTAAAAAAAATTTTTTTAACTTAAAACAAACTTTAAGAACAAACTGCTGCGGTAAAATGGACGAACCATTTGTAGTGGAAGCATATAAATGGCGGATTCGTGGTCTTAGTATGGTAAGTGATTAGTTAATAAAGCTTAATCGACGAATAGCTTATTATGATTTATTTGTTTCGATATCGTTATATAGACTTTGACAGATAGGTTTGTCAAATTTTTTAGAAATTTCGATTAGTTGTCTGTTTTGGCTTTTGGCAGTGAATGTAATGAATCATTGCAAGGGTTTTACTATGTCGACTAAAAGTATCGGAAAGAAAAAATTGATTAAAGGGTTAGCGTCATGCTACTTGCTACAAGAAATCCTTTTCATGTGAATGACCAAGAGGATAGTTTAATAATAATAATGTCAGATACAGCATATTAGTATTAGTATAGTTAGTTTATGTACATTTATGTAATTATTTTTTATAATTCTAATAAAATATATTAATAAAAACCAAATTAAGAATCAATGGTGTGAAACTGTTATATGATACCAGGAATTAATAGTTTTGCCAACCCTGATTGTGGACGAGACAAATATCATTTACATCCTAATAAGTTTAGAAGCTATGAATATATAGCGATTGTATAAATCCATATTTTAGACAGCTAATACGGAATGTGCAAATGGTAATTATAATCAAGATACAACCGCAATTTAAAAATTTGTAAAAATAATTTTATTAAAATAATTGATGGCAAATTATCCATTCCTGTCCTATAGTGTGGAGGCCTTGAAATGTGAAAAGACCAGGCATATCCATTGAAAATAACATTGAACAATGCTATCTATGAACAAGCGAGATGGCATAATGAGGTTTGACTAGGAAAATCGCAGATAACTTTTATAAATTTGATTTTAAATATCTGATACTAATAATACTATAAAATTCAATGTTCGTGCAGTATGTTACGCGTTGAAGACGATCTTGATCAGTGACAGAAACCGCGATGAATAATCTGTGACAATAGAAAAAATTAGGAAAAAAAAAAGTTAAGTAACCAAACAAGCATACATATAGGCTTTAAGGCTTCAACTACAATACTATGTGACGGCAGTTGCTAGGTAGACGCCATTAAGAACCCCATGTTGTGCCACTTTAATACACAGGAATCATAGTAAAACTTGTCTTTTGTAATGGTAATAGTAACGTTATTATTATTAGTGTTAGTGTCAAACAAACTAGTAAATCAGACCCAACTGAGGTATTTGATATTGATAGCCAAGATAGTTACCGAGGTTAAGTAGCACAGAATTGATAATTTTCGTTAGTGTTCAATACTTTCCTTCTGCTCATTCAGGAGCTATCAAACCGAACCGTTTATAATTGGCTGATTCTGAAGGAGATGGTGAATGTGAGAAACCTTATTGGGATGATGCGATTGATGAATATATTAGATGTTCTAATAATGATACTTTTAAAACCACCTGTTCCAAATATAAATTAATCTGTACAATCGACCAAGAAAATCATTATGTAGCTCAAAGAAAAAACTTTGTCAGATTCGCCTTATATAGAGTAGAAGATAGTGAGCTGTTCTTTTTTTCAACACCTAATCACAAAGATCTTACACCTTGTTTCCATATCAATATGAATGTGCAATCGTTAAAATTACAATATATAAAAATTCAGGTCTCAATCACAGATTTTTATTCAATCTTAATAATCCTCTTTCTACATTGATGTTTGACAAAGGACATTGCGTAATCTGGAATAAGGAAAATATCATACTTTTTCACGAGATGATCTGCTGGTACAGGTAAACCATATATGCCACCCATTTTCATGTGTCTAATAAAGTCAATTTATCTGCTCAATATTCCAATTGGTATAGCTGCACAAATGTTGGAGACAAAACCATTCACTCTGAATTAAACAAACAAGGCAAACATAATCACATTGTGAGGCTTTACCTATGACAAAGCAATTATAATTGATAAGATTCCATGGTGTCAAACGTTCTTTTCTCTTTCATCTGCGACATGCTCGGTTCATTATAAAATTCAAAAATGTTTGCTGATTTTAATCAGAGATCTATCACAACCAGATTGATAGTAAGCCAGTGTTTGTTCCTTTATTCTTAAAAACAAGAAGAAAACCTTTGATTTCTACGACATGCTCCAGGAGTTGTGATTTGACCACCTATCCGAAAAATTATAATGAATAAAGTTATCAACCCGAATTTACCTGTATGGTAGGCTTACACGCGAAACAACGGATAAAATTAATGAATTGATTTCTAAACATTTACCTCTTGATGAAGAAGGACCTGGTTCGTTATCTCAGCTGCAAAAGATGCAATCAATTATAATACACTTGATCAGGTACAAGATGAAAATTTTCATTATACAACCTACTCAAATATATCATCCTGCAAGAAGGTGCAAGGGTAGCCTTAACAATAAGTTATTTGATGATAAAATTTGAAATGGATGTGATAACCAAAATAATTGATTAACAAAATATTGAAATGACTTTCCAACAACCCTATGGCATCACAAAAATAATTGTGCAAAAGGAAATCCTTAACATTTTCCTTTGCAGAAAGCCCTCACCCTAATTGTACATAAAACATAGGGATTCACAAAACTATTAGTATTGATGAAAATATGTTTGCTCCTGGTTAAGTATATGTAGCAATAAGCAGAACGCCTTCTTTGGATGTGCTTGAAATCTTAAATTTTGACTTTCTGTGTAAAAACTGATTATTCTGTAATTCAGAAATATACAAGATTGAAAAGTATAAATCAAATATGACTTCGCCAAATGGTTAAAAAAATATATACAGAGAAGATTTACATTAATGTTAAATTAAAATTTTAGAACAACTTCACCTTTTATAGTAAAAACTTGTTATAATTATTAAATTAGTGTATATTACATATCGTATATATATTATGTAAATGTATGCTTGTGTGTTCTATAAAATGTTATTAAATAAGTAAATTTATAAATAATAAATAAATAAATAATTTTAAATCATATAAAAAATAAATAATTATAATTATTAAACTACACGCGTGTATATTAAAATGCTCTGTATATTATTATATTATTACAAGTTGTTATCAAAAAAAAGACAATAAAATAATAAATTTAAATTATTAAATTAGCATTGAAATTTATAAAAAAATCAATAACCTTTTATCTATTTATCAATGTCTACTGCATTGAATCCAGTAATATTTAAAGATCTTCTACTCCCATTTCCTTATTATCAACACCTTTACCTTTACCGTTACTTTCATCATTGTTATCGTCTTTTATGCTGTCATCATCATCATCATCATCATCATTATTATAACCAATTTCTTCTTGAATTCCAACGATACTTGTTCTGCTTTCAAGAATTTTTTTTCCATTTAAAAAAGTCTCCAATTCATCTAATAACCCTCTAAGGATATTCCGTTCTTCATTGCCAAAAAGCAAACCAATCAATCCTAGAATGGCGGCAACAGCTGCAATAGGACCATTTATTATGATAAAAATGAGACCCAAGTATTGATAATCTTGGCTTATAGCATTGGCAGTGAGTAATATTTGTAACAAAATTAATCCAAACATCAAAAGAAATGAAGCATAAAATAGAAATATGTATATCTTCGAGGTTGTTTTCGATTTATCTAAATCATTTGTGAAAAGATTCATTAAAGTCTTGAGTGTATTGGTGTCTAATTCATATAAAGTCTCACGGGGTTCAAAATCCCAGACTGAAAGTGGGATGACAGAATTTTTATCACGATTAACAAGTGTAAATTTTGCTTCTACACCAAAATGATCAGAGTAGCTAACTCCTAACTCTGGAATTTTTTCTGTGAACACTACACGTGACCCACTGCACCAAAATCTTGATGTTTTGCGATAAAAAACGTAATCGATACGTTCACCACCATAATGGTTATGATTTGCTTGTCTGAAAGATATATTTGACCATGTATTTAAAGGTGAGTCACAGGTGTAGCCATTTTTAGTGATAGACGTTGCTGGATCAAATGGATTATTAGCAGCATCATTATTAAGAGATGTCGTTGAGACATTCGACGAACTTGAAGTATTTTGTGAAGCCCAAGAATCAGTCATTTGTCCATGTGTTGTCACAAGTTTATACAGAATAGAATCCGGTTCACTATTAAAATCTCCAAGCTAAAATTTTTGTCATGTAAAAAAAATAATTTTATCATAAATCTTTGGGGGAAGAATAGAAATGAATGAAAAGAATAAAAAATTACTTACAGCAATAACATTACGACCTCTCGAAGTAGAAACTCTAAGCAAATTGGAAATTTCCCAACCTTGAGAAGTTCTATGACCTAAATAAACATCCGTATTATTTTTGGATCCATAGCCTGCATGTGTCTATTTACATATTTGCATGGAAATATAAATAATTAGTATATAATTAAATATCTACTCACAAATAGAATATGTGATATAGTGAATACATTGTATGTATATATACATACTTACATGAGTGTTAAATATTTCAATTAATCCAGCTACAGGATGGTCAACAACAGCACTAGCAACACCTTTACCCACATACCAATCACCATGTGTAACTTTGATTGGATGACCATTTAATCGATATTTATGGAAATTTACTTCAACTATTGGATAACGTGAAAGGACTACAAGTCCACTTCCGAAAACACCACTTTTTTTCAGATCATCGAAGAAAAAGAAATTTACAAAGTAATTAATTATAATTAATCTAATAAAAAATATTTTTTCCAGCCTTTTTCTTATTTATGATTTATATACCTTGAATAAAACCTGGAATATGGAAATCTTTTTCTTGTTTTATTACAGATCAACTCATAATTGTCATAAACCCAAACTTCTTGTAAACAAACTATCTCATAATCCGATTGTGAAAGCTTATCGGCAATTGCTTCCATGCGTTGTTGAAGCTTTTTAGAAATGAATTTCAAACCCCTAATTCGTTTTTTACATTGGAAAGCAAATATTAATTTAATGAAAAGTAACATGAAGCTAAAAATCTTTAAAAAAGTACCAGCAATTTAAGGTAAGTACTGTAAGTGTAGTTGTACTTGAGTCACTCATTGTTTAATTTTATTTTTTATTTTTTAAAAAAAAAATTTTTATGAAGTCCATTTTGTGTCCACGTTAATAATTAATTGCTCATAATAATAAAAATTTTTAGTTTACACATAACACGTGATTTTTTATATCTTCCAACAATGATTATTAATAATAGAGTATAGATGACTTGAATATTTATTTCTTTATTATTATTTTATCAATGTGAACTACTGCATTTATTCCAATAATTTTAAAGTATTCAAATGCAGATTGTTTTAAAAAAAGATATGCAACAAAATCCAAGTCTTATATACAAATTTATCTCAGATCTTCCCAATAAGGTTCTTTGTCAATATCTTCGTCAAACAATCCTTAATATTATCAAACGTTTTCAACACTTTTTTTGTAATTCAAATTCAAATTCAAATTAGCCAATCGGAATTTCAGTATCTCAATTCTTTTTTTTTATATGAACAAGTTCATGCATACGCTCACCAGAGTTTCGTTCGAATTAACTCTCTCTATTTTGTTGCGACTGGTATAATTGTAAAATTATCCATTTATAATCTAATTGTATATTATGACGTTTCAATGATTATATGATTTATACCGTATTTTGGAGATTATGACTTATATGTGACTTACAAGATTTAAAAAATACCGGATTCATTTTTTCTGCATTCGAATTACTCTTCATATTATAGTCATTGTAATATATAAAATGGAAAGCGAGATATCCATTTTTGGAATTCATTAAGCGTAATTTTTTAATAGCCTTAAAAATTTATGTGTCTACAGTGTTAAAAATCAAAATTTCATAAGTCTCGTGACTTTGAACCACTACTAAATGAAAAAGAAAACGGTTTATTATGTATCCGTTTATATCATTGTATATATTATTTTAAACGACAAATTATAAACGTTTGCAAAACAAACACGTCAATGTAAAATTGTCGATACTCTACAGTCACGTGTAGAGATGGGAATTACATGCGCATTGTATAAATAGTAATAGTAACTAAATATCATTTTCAATATTATTATCACTCTTCTTCACTACTTTCTATTCTAATTGTTACAATATCCTCATTTTCATCGTCGTTATCACTTTCATCATTTTCGTCTCTCACATTTCAATCATCATAATATCTATATTATCATTGTCGGTGTTTTTAATTTGTGATTGAAATAAAAACACGCCAATTTAAAAACGCATTCAGGTGTCAAATTGTTTCTCTTTTTATCATGCATAAAGGAAAGGCGAATCAAATCCTTTCAGAAGCAGCTGATGAAGTAGGAACAGAAATTATCAATTCTGCCCAATTTAACAAAAAAATTTGATGTTAAAAAAAGTCTTTAATTTTGTAAATTAAAATCAAATCAAGTGTAATTTATGAGTGTAAAAACATCAATGGTTTACGAAGGCATGAAACTCAAAACATAAAGAATGTGGATATTTATCAATATAAGATTTAGTATTATAGGCATTTGTTTTGTATTATGTGTATATTAAACTTTTACTACATTTATAATATGACGAGCATACATACTAATACGTACGTACATACATACATACTAGCATACATACAAGCACATACATACAATATATTTGTTTTTAATTATTATTATATATAATAGACTTAACAGCCTTAGATAAATTTATGGAGAGGGTTTCATTATTATTTTTGTATAATGACATTATGTTTCTACCTTCCTGTGGATTTTTAGGTCACTCAAACTAACCAAAAATGAATTCAATGTATAATAAATAAATCAAACTACTTTATAACATGCATTTGTTAAATGCGTGTTATAACTTAATTTCACATTTTCATTAATTTGATATAATCAAAAAAATAAATTATTTTTTAATTTATTTAGTCTTAGTATCTTTGAAAAAACTATTACTCTGTACTAATATTCATACAGGGTAAAAAAGCATTATAAACAATAATATTTTCATTTTTATTTAAAGCGTGCCAGTCAGTAGCATTAAAAATATTGAACCAGTGTGTTGCTTGAAAAATTAATTAATGACAATTGTGATAAAATAATAATTCAAAATTCAATGCAAAGTAATTTTTTTGAATCTAAATTAATAAAATTATCATTTTTAAACTGATCACCTTTCTTGAAAAGGAAAACTGTCAACGTTTTAATGCAAGAATTTCCTCATGCATGTTTTCACCATTTTCAACTTCTATGCTATCAACATCACGTTCTATTTTTTTTCAATTAAATAATAATAATAATGAACTTATTCTCATGCAACTTTCTCTCAAAAAAAATACAATAAAAGTGCCACATCTTTCAAAGCATCCTACAATACCTATATTAGAATTATCTATATCAATGAAAAATAAAACGAGTCTCAAAGAACGTAATACAAAATATCACATTTCTGGTTAAAAATTCATGTGAGTGTATTAATGACGAATAAAAAGGGTTCCTTCGACTTTAGTAAAATTGACATATTTTCTACTTATGTAACAGACATGTCGATCGTGTGAAACGTCGTCTGACTGTTGTATAAAACATATTAATATAATTTCAACCGGATTTTTTCAAAAATGTACAGGAAAAACCGGTTGTTATTATTATTTAAAGTACAATTCCAAGCACAGGATTATTGCTTTAAAAGGAAAATTAAGGAAAATCGATATAAATAACGAAGAAAGTAACTTACCATATAAATTTGAATTGATTCTTGGCGGTTCCTACAATGGAATTCAAGATTAGCTTTTGATGAGAAATGTTACGGCAAACAAGCTGTTATTATTATCATAAAAATTTAAAGAAACAGTAGAATTATTTGGGGTATAATCCAGTTTTCTGTATGGATTAAAACTAAATTTTAATACTAAATATTAAACACCCTAAAAAACAATAAACAATCTATAAATCTTACTTTTTTAACAAGGCTCAATTTCTATTCGATAACACAGTGACTGTGATAAAAAAATAGTACTACAAAGGTTATATATTGAGAAGAATGAAAGCACACCCCAAAATTTAAGTATCTCTGTTTCAGCAGTTAAACAATAAAAAATCAGTATTATTTATTACTTCAGCATTTCAAATAGAAGAAATTAGAATCAGAGCAAGAAAAAAAGAATACTTTTTATGTAAATTGTGAGCTTGCTGATTCTAGGTAGATTAATTATATGAAAAAAAAAAATTACCGAAAATAGGGTCAGGGCAAAAGAAAATAAAAAATTAGAGAATGATTATAAACAAAAAGAAAAGAATATAAGGAAGTCAGCAAACGTCCAAATGTTGGCCAAGCTAAACAAAGCCGAAACAAAACAAATTGAATAAAAACTGAACGACTAAGTCAAGGCCGAGTTGAACGAAGGAGTTCAGCATGAGTTTATATTTTTGACTTGATTATTCGAAACAAGAAACATTATATCACATTATGATTTGAATTTTATTTGTAACATGTTCGTTCGCACACCCACATTACATGACATTGATCAACGATTATTTTATGCGTGTTGAAATTCAAATTAGCCAATCAGAATTTCATACCCAAACACCCCACCCCAAAATTTTAATTGTAGATTTCAATTTCACATAATAATAAAATTTCACAATTTCAATTTCACATACAACATTTCCAAAGAAAATAATGATTATAATAATAAAATTTCAATAATGATTATAATAATAATAATAATAATAATACTTACTTTAATATGGTAACAGTAAGAAATTATTTATTTGGCAGCCAGCCTCAACATTATTTCCGAAGTTGAAAATGCTTTTAAATATATATAAGTATAGTTTACCAAGTATAATAGAATTCTAATTATAGTTTCAAAAGCCACAATTTTTTTTGTGAATATAAAGAAAATCTAAATGTAGTCAATCCCGCACGAAGTGATCGGGATTATTAGCATTAGTAGAAATTCTAAAATTTGGTTTATCGGGTAGAGCCGACTTCAGTTTTTATTGAGAGCTTTAGTCAATAAAAAAAAATTTTTATTAAGATCTACAGGGAGAAGCATGACGTATAAAATAATAATAATCTCCTATATTTTATACTAATATATGTTACACGATATTCTCCACTTAAAAATGTTAGCGCCTATATTTATTTATAAGGGGCGATATTTAATAAAAAATTTTTGTCAATTTGAAAATTATATTAAAAAATGTCATCCATAGGAAAAACTATCAGCTTATTTTATAACAATCTCATCAATTCTAATAAAGATGTTTTGCCATCAAAACATATTGGTAAACCTGTTAATGATCTAAGCAATTTGTTGAATGAATCTGATTATTATGATGTGGAAATCAAAGTTGGAGAGGAAGATGTTGCTAAGACTTTTATAGCTCATTCTAACATTTTAAAAGCAAGATCTTCATATTTTAATGTTGCTTTGTCAGATAATTGGGTAAAAAAACCTGAAAATGGTTTTATTTTATTTAAAAAAAAAAATATCTCACCAAAAGCATTTGAAGTTCTTTTAATGTAAGAATGATTTAGTTTGAATTTAATTGATTAATTTATTGATTCTGATGGTATATTTTTTTTTAATTATCTTTCAATTAGCTATATGTATAATGGAATTGTTAATATAGATAATCTGGGTCCAAGTGAAGTTATTGAACTGCTGGAAGCTTGTGATGAATTAAGCTTTGATGAGTTGGTTGAGGATTTACAAATTCATTTAATTGGTTTAATTATTAAAAAAAAAAAAATGATTCAACAGAATTTGATTTATCTTTATGAAGATTCATTGAAATATCAATCATTCAATTTACTTCAAAATTATTGTGATCAATTGATTTGTGGAAACTTGGATTTATTCTTTAAATCAGATGATGTTGCAGCTATCGAAAAATCAATGATTATATCTATACTAGAAAGAGAAGATTTACAATCAAAAGAAATCAATATTTGGGATCATGTGATTCAGTGGGGAATAAGACAAAATGAAAAATTGAAAAAAGATATTTCAAAATGGAACAATGATGATTTTATAGAGTTAAAAAAAATATTAGAAGATGTTATTCCATTAATAAGGTTCAATGCAATTAAATACAAAGATTTTTATAAAAAAATCAAACCTTATAAAAATATATTTGACAGAAAAGTGTATGAAGAACTTCTTCAGTATTATTATATTAATAAATGGCAACCCAAGTTGCTGACTCCAAAAGGTCCAAGGGCAGGAAAAGGATTATGTGATTTACAAACAAAATCTTTAATTATTAATTGGATTGATGAAAAAAAAGTCATACATAATTTATTTAATTTACCATATAAATTTAATTTAATCTTTCGTGGATCTCAAGATAGCTTTTCAAGATCAGTTTTTGAGGATAAATGTTACAACATTGAACAAACTTTAGTAATCATGAAAATTAAAAAAACAGGCGAGTTAATTGGTGGATACAATCCAGTTTGTTGGAATATAAAAGAAAGGTCTCCAGACGATAGCTATTATATTGATTCAGATAAAAGTTTTATTTTTAAGATAGATGAGGAAGAAATTTCTAATTCTATAATAAGTAAAGTTATAAGATCTGACTGTGCAATACAGCATAATGGGAGAATTATTGCAAAAACTGTAGGTAAAATAAAATTTAATGAAATATTAATGGATTTCATTGATTTAGACATACGTAATAGTATCAACAATGAACCTTATTGTTATTATTATAATTATAGTTATAAAAAAGATTTGAAACTTAAAATTAGTAATAAAAGAATTCATTTGTTAAAAGAGGTGGAGGTGTATAAAATAATCAAGTGAAATTGGTTTTTTTGAATCAAGATGAATTTTATATTTTTCATCAAAGAAAAAAAATTTTGTGTAATTTTATTTTATTAATGTTTTGTTTATGATTATAGTATAAAATTAAAATAATTTTTAAAATGTGTAATAATAGTTTCTTGTCCTTGAAAATGTTAACGTATTTTTTTTTACAATCTTATCAATTTTTAACAATGATGCTCTATTATTAAGTCATGTCAAGAAACTTTAACAAACTTGCTGGATGAATCTGATTATTATGATATAGAAACTAAAAGTTGGAGAAGATGATATGACTTAAAGCTCATTCTAATATATTGAGGGTAAGGTCTTTATCAATTAATTGGGAATTAATTTAAAAAATATAAATTTTAATAATTAAAAATATAACATGGTATATCCAAAATATTCTTTTTTATAAAATATATATATATATGGGGCATGCTACAACAAAACCAGACAAAGTGAGCATTGGTACTACAAGAATTTTATGTATCAAAATTCGGTCATTTGTGGTGTGATTATAATTTAACAGGCTTTTAGTTTAAGATTTTTTTTATCTGCTAATTGCTTTAAATTTTCATTTCTTCTAATAGTTGTTTATTTCTCTCTCAGAGTTCATTTATTGTGTTTATCATGATTTTCTTTTTTTTTATTTATTTGTTCTTTAATATACTAATATACTTATATCCTTTTTATGAGGGCATATTAAATTAATTAGTATTTTTTCATTTTAAAGTGTAAAAAACTTAATGACAAATTAACAAGTGTGATTAAGTAATGAAGGTGTTTTTGCTCTAAATAATTTATTTGTTGCCAGTATAGAATGGTCTTGGACAAGTAATATCTTTGTATTCATCTTTCACAAATGGGCAAATATTATGATAAAGGTATTCTTGCCCCTTGTAATTCAAAGGAGGTGGTGTTAACACTAAAATTGATAAAGATTTAATTTCTTTAAAATGTCTGCTTTCTTGGTTTTCAATAAATTGAATTCAGTCTTAAATTTTCACTATACTTAGATTAGATGCTTCAAAAAGAAAATGTTTATATTTCTTTATGCTTGGTAATTTCTTAAAATAAGTTCCCAAAATAGCTTTAATATCCAAGTATTGAAAACCTTTTCCACCTTTATAACATTGAGCTTTATTCAATCCTGCTGGACTATATTTTTTTACTACCTCAACCACATGATCCAGGCAATCTACTCTTGTTCTTCCGTAGAGTTTTTTAATCATGCCAAAATCACCATCACATTTGAATTTGGTATTCAATACTTACATAATATCCACAAATTACTAAATATAAATAAAATCATAAATACTTTCACCTTTGTTCAATTCCTTAATTTCATCAAAGATCATACTAAGTGTGCCATTTAGTCCTTTTCCTATAATTTCATTTTCATCAAGTACATAATTAATTTGTTTCCTTGCTGCTTCATCTTGAATACCAAATAAATGGATTTTATGTAGACTAAGATAATAAATTTTGCTTACTTGTTGATCAAA
Organism: Entrophospora candida; assembly: GCA_910592215.1. Taxonomy (NCBI): domain Eukaryota; kingdom Fungi; phylum Glomeromycota; class Glomeromycetes; order Entrophosporales; family Entrophosporaceae; genus Entrophospora; species Entrophospora candida. Next base: position 12,801 of record CAJVPN010000258.1, read on the forward strand.
ATGTGGTACATGAGCATTTTGGGCTCAATCATAGCTATAATGAGCAGTAGCATCAACACTGCAATATTGTGTTTTACCCTTTGGGCCAATTAGTTTTCTTTGTTCTTCAACCAATTTGGTATTTTTATTATAATAATTTCTTTCTAATCTTGCCTTAGACAGATTTTCTTTAAATCTTTTAAGTAAAATCTTTGGGAATTGCTATTTCTCACTGGTGGTGATTGTCACCACCTAAGGAATTATACAATTTATGATTAACCCCAACCCTAACTCCGCCCCACGCAAATTTAATTCCTTAGGTGGTGACAATCACCACCAGTGAGAAATAGCAATTCTCAAAATCTTTAGCTCTTTCCTTCTTGGCGAGCATTGTAATGTAAACCATTTTGAAAATGTTGACAAGTATCACATAAGTCAACCCTGGGACTCATAATTTGAATCTCTGGTGTCAATTGATGTCATAATTTTTTGAAGGCATCATACTTTAAAGATTTCAATTTGCTATCTTCTTCTAGACCAGCCAGAAAATGCCTGTGCACAGATTTATGACTCATTTCAGCTGATGAGAATGTAACTGATTGTGTTGTTACTTCTCCCTGGGCTTGGCAAACTATGAACTTCTGCATAATTTTCCAGAAATTTCTTTACTACTTCTGCAATGTTTTTATCAATTACCATTTTAATTTTCCATTGAAGCATTTTTTTTTACATTGCCATGAACTCTTGGTAAAAGACCATGCTTTATTAGATGATTTTGGATATTTTCAAAGTAATTTCTACCAATTCCTAGCATATTGAGATAGGTTTTTTGGAAAAGTACAGAGGGTGATCACGGGTTTCTGAACGATAAGTATTTTTTATTTTTTTTACTTTGTTTACATCATTTACGTGTAAAATTCTAATTTAAGCATTTATTTATAAATTAGTTCCTCGCAAACAAGGAATTTTTCAAGAGGATAATGCTCCACCTCATCGAACAAAGATTGCCGCCGATGTTCGTAACGCCTAAAACATTCCTGTGCTACCCTGGCCTGCACAAAGTCCCAATCTAAACCCGATCGAGAATCTTTGGAATGAAGTTGATAAAAAGGTGCGCAACTTGTTTAATTAACCTAAAAATTTGGAATATTTGGAGCGTAAGGTAAAAAATGCTTGGCGTTCAATTCCTCTTGAATATATTCAAAAATTAGTTGAAAGTATGACCCGTCGAATCCAAGCGTGTATAGCAGCCGAAGATGGAGCAACAAAATATTAAATTTTTACTTTTTTTTTTTAATAAAACATGTAAAAAATATTCGGAACATTTTTAAAAAAAATATTAATATAAATAAATAAATGTAAACGGTTTTTTAATCGTTCGGAAACCCGTGATCACCCTCTGTAGATTAGATTACTACAATATCGATAACCAAATACAATTTTAACCCATAAAAAACTTTAAATATTTATAACAAAAAAACGTCGCAAATATAAAAATTAAATTTTTTCAAATGAAAGTTTGGTGGTTACTAGATACAACTTCCATAAATCTGATTTATGGACAGAATCATTAAAGCTATCTTTTATATAAGTAATTTTAATTTTTTTGATCCATTGATATGGATAATCAATTTAAATTTTCTTTATCTCAACATGTATCCAACCAATTGGGATGAAATAACTTGGGTTAGCACTTATTTGAACTCTAGATTATGTAAAAATGAAAATGCCATATAAGTATTTTGATGCCTTTAAAAAATTTTAAAAATATTAAATTATTAAATATTTTTACATTATTATATCTCAACATGTATCTAAATAATGATAAAAAACAATTGAATATATTTTCCTTTCACGAATTTCTTCTCCCGACATGTATCTAAATTATAATAAAAAACAATTGAATAGATTTTAATTCCGTTATCAAGTTCTTCACCTAATATAGATCTAAATAAAAAACGCAATCAAACAATCAATTAGAGCTTGGTCTCAGATAGTAAAATCCTTAGTATTAGGATATTTTGATGAACGGATAGGATATCCAGATAGACACTGTGTGAAACAAAAAAACGGAAAAGTGAAAAAAACAAATGAAAAAAAGGACTATGTCACATGCCATCATATGATTGGACGGCGTTTGATAAACACTTTTAATATACAATATCCGGATTTCTATAATTTAAATGAATAGGATATCCAGATTGCTACAATTTAAACGGATAAGTATCTGGATCCAAGCTCTACAATCAATTAATCTTTTAATTGCAAAAAAAAAATTGAATATATTTTTCCTTCTCGCTAGTTTCTAAATCAAACAATTGAATAGATTTAATTCTCTAGTGGAGGTATTTACATCTAAATAGACTGTAAATATCCCCACTTTACCTATATACTAGGAATTTGTATGTGGCCAATTTTTAATTTCCGACCACATTGATTGGGCGTTTAATCGGGCAGTAAAAATATGTATTCATACCCTGCTGTGTTCAACTTCCAAAATGTAACAAACGTGACTATCGTGAACCGTGGTTCACAATCAACTTTATGTAGCACTCCAGGAAAAGCAAATGAAAAATGTCTGTAAACATATGGGATAGAATTAGTTAGACCTGACCAGGATAGAATACTTGAACAGCTTCTCTCATCAGTTTCTTCGCATAACATAGATCTAAATAAACAATTAAAATAAATGCAATTTTTACCATTTACTGTTCTAAATTAAAAAAAAAAAATTAAATTTTTGACAAAACTAGGAAAAATTTTATTTTCCAACCTGTACACCTACCATAAATATCCGACCACTTGAGTTGTGTAATGTCAAATTAAAAGAGTCCTTACTAAAAAAGCAACGTTTTCTTAAATAAAACCTTTCTTGCTTTACTAAGTAGATTTGTACTTGATATCAAAATCTCCAAATTACAAAAGCTTCGAAAGGTTTGGTATGTTATTAATGTTTCCATTTAGCAAATAGTCCAAAAAAGCAAATTTTCAATCGGAATCTTTACATGTAATAAAAGTCAAATTTCTTTGTTGTAATGTACAGTGTCAGCATAAATTAGTTCGTAAAAGGGGTTTAAAAAAGTATCCGACCACCCCGTAATTTTATTATATAAAACACTTAATAAAGTTGACAAAATGCAAATTTTAAGGTTTTACGTTTTGTTGTCAATACTTGATCAATTTTTCTCAAATTTTAACCTTATATAATTCAAGATATTTTAAGTGGACCTTACTTAATGACATAATCCATATTTCAACAGAGTTTTGAACTTTTTTACTAAGCTCAAAGTTTTCATAAAAATCACGAAATTTTTTGACCAATTTAAAATTTTCATCCTAAATTCATTAATAATGCAAACCCGACGAGACTTTAGGTTTATATTCAAATTAACTTTAAAAAACATGTTTACTTAATGCACCAGTCCCGGTTTGGTTAATAAAATTTTGAATTGTGTGAGGTACAAGTTTCCCAATTATTAAAATGATCATCAGGTGGTCAGACATTTATGGTAGGTGAGTGATGAGGATCTTATAATTACCCATCCCACGTTTAGATTTCAATTAAAGTACTTATAAACTAAAATATATATATCAATACAAATAAAAAAAAGTACATCTGGTTAGGAGAACCACGTTTTGTCATTGAAAAATAAGATTGTTTTTCCAATCACGCGTCAACAAAAAAAAACCTGTGCAACACCAAGAGCCAATAATAAATAATTAATAATGCATTTGTCGATCAAATAACATTTCTTGTCTCTTTTTTTTTTTAAAATTAAATAGAAATGCCTAAAAAAGATACTAAACAAAGGAAAAAAGAGGATGATCCTGTTGAAATAATCCGTGGGTAAGTGTTTTAAGAATGGTGGTGGTTATCACTGCTCATCATCACTTTAGTTATTGGATTAAACTTTGACTTTAATTTTTAGAGGATTGGTTGAAAATTACTTTGTTTACAAAGATGGAAAAGAATGTAATTTTCACGAATTCATAGTATACAACTTGTACTTTGGTATCATCAGGGGAACAAATGTAAAATCCGACCTATTTACTTCATACCTAGTCATTGGTAAAAAATATTCAAGTTCGTTAAAGGAACTATCAGAGGTAAATGTCATAAATATATTTTTATATATACAAATTGTTCTGGAAATGATGAGAAAGAATCCTCTACAAAATGAGCTTTTTGCATAATATGGGTAGCACTATGGGTTTATCTCAGTTTGAGATGATTTTGGGGATGTTCATTACAAGAGGCCACTACCTCTATTATTGCTTTCATTAAATCTTACAACATTCTTTTTATGATTTGGAATGATTTGGGGGGTATTTTATGAGAACCTGTATGGTATACCCATATTATCAATATGATGATTATGATTTAATTAATCCAGAACATTATTTGTTATTTAATATTAACAATAAACTTACATACATTTATTTAAAGATTTAATAATTGTTTTTTAATAAATTTTATAGGATGACAAAAATTCTGTCCATCCATATTTTGAATTATTGACATCAGGAAACTTTTCCCGCTGTAATATTACATCCATAAGTTTTAATATGAAATGTCATAATATTTCGCATAAAAAGGATGTAATATTTACACTGAATGTAATAATTGCGTAATTTTTTGCATAATATTACACTATTTACATAAGTTTATGGCAGGCCCCATAATATTATGTAAATTTAAGTCAGAAAAAATTTCCTGATGCTTAGATGAAATCCAAAATGATTACTCTAAGATTCACCAATTCTCTGCACTTCTTGTACGAGCAATCAAGAGCTTTGGATGGCATGATCTGGATAAAACTACCATTGAGCCAAAAAATGAAGCCATCATTAAATTAAAAAACCAAGCAAGTATTCTAGATTAAAACCTATATATATGTGTATATATATCATATATACTTATTTTTGTTTTAAAAATTTAGTGGAGAAATTCAAATGAAATTCTTAGCATAATTGGAAATTATATAAAAAGTGATCTTCTTGATGACGATGACCCACTATTATCAGCAATTATTGATGTACAAGATATCAAAATGGATCTGAAAAAACACCACCTATACAACAAATTAAAAAAATGTATAGGGTGGGAAGAATTTTCCCAGGTCTTGTTGATAGAGTTAGATGAATTACCTTCATATCTAAAATTATTTATTATTAATTATTTAAAGGATGACACAATTGGAATAGTTTCAAGTCTTAGTTACCATGGCAAAAGAATGTGCAAATTAACAAGAAATTTCATTGATCAAGTGTATGTATAGATTTTTTTTATATATACTTATTTGTAAAATTTTATTTCAACAAAGAAAATTTTTATGGAATAATCATGAATATATTAATAGGTCACAAATGGTTAACAAATCTACTTATTCTCATGATATAATCTCAAGCTATATGAGGTTTCTTGCACCTGATATCTTTGTTAGATGGGAATCTGGACAAAGTCTAGCTTCCAAAGATTGTGGTGTACAAAAGTACCCAGATATAATTGGTACTAAGCAAAATAGTAAATTAAATTGCATGCATGAAATTTTATATGGAGAAATTTCATATGGACCATTCAATTCAGATGCTGAAGAGCACATTGATAATGATTGTTTAAAAATTGGTAAGCTAGGTAAAGATGGGCTAGATCGTATTAAGAGATTATTGAATACTTCAAAAGTTCAAATTATTTTGATTCATTTCTTTGGTAAATTTATTTAATTTGGTTTATTTTTTGAAATTCAATTAAATCTACTTAGTATTAGTCTATTTATTAATAATAATGCCATTTTTTAGGTACAGAAGTAAGTTTTTATTTAATGGATAAGAAATATTCACCAGCTTATTGCAAAGTTTTCTTAGGATTGCTAACTATGACTACTCTTGAAAATTTCTTGAAAATTTTCCAATTTTCTTGGAAAATAAACAGACTAATAGAAATGAATCTAACAAAATTGGTAGACATGGGGATAGAATCTAATCATGATGATGATGAAGATGGTGAATATGATCATTATCAAACATTTATTTCTCCTAAGCGAATCAAAAAATAATTAGATCTTATATTTAGAAAAAATCATTAACAATCATCAAATCATCATCATCAAATAATTTAAGCAATGTTAATTTTCAATATAACTATTTCCAGCCCAAAGATATGAATAAATTACAGGAGGAAGTAAAAAAGGTTATCAATCATATGTATGTGGTAAAGAATCAGAATGTATCATTTAAATGCAGGGAAACAATATTACTAATAATTAGTTTTAAAAAATAATGCTTCAAAGCAAATAATAACTCTTGATTTTGATGGTTCATTTTTATTATCTTCAAATGTTTTTTGAACTGAAACACAAATTAATTATTTTTTTTTGGTATGGCATCCCAAGTTCCTACATGGACAATGGCAATTATAATATTAATTAGCATTAGCACCAATTTATATATTTTTAAAGATATAGATAAAATTGAAAATTTTTTGGTATGGGTTCAATTATTACCCTTAGATTCTATTAAAACTTGATCATTGTTAGTTATTATAAGCCAATTATTTTATTATAAGCAAAATAAATATGTCAAAATTTTAGATTTGACTGAGTTGGTTTTTTAGTTTTTTTTTTTTTTTTTGCAATAATAATTTTTTAGAAACAAAAGTGCTCCTGTCTAAATTGATTTGCTCTGCCCTTCTTTTTCCTCATGCTCTTCATCATATATTTTTAGTTGAAGCACCTTAAGACATTGCTTATTGTAATTAAATTGAGAGCTGTATGTTAAATCATTTAGAGTGTGTCACATTCCTTTGAATGTTTGTTTATTACATTGTGACTCTTCAAAAGATTCTTCATGTGCCAATTTTGATTTCCTTTTATACAAATCTTCCAAATGCTGTCTGTACTTGACTCAGATCTTTTGATGGCTTCTTTACAGTTCACACTCAAATGGGGCATGTTGCAACAAAACCAGACAATGTGAACATTGGTATTATAGTGGTGATCATCTAAAGATACCACAAAATGTTTCCAATCTTTAAATGCTTAAATATGGGCTACTTTACCAAAACTCTCTATTTTTGCAATCTTTTAGACATGAAAATAATGTTTATAGCATTGGAATGATGTTCGCCATTTGACATGATTATGATCATATCATCATTTAATTTTGTAAGACCACGAATTTTACCTGGAATACCAGAAGAATATGCACAAATGATGAAGAAAATATCGAGATGGTGATTCATTTAAATGGTTAAGGAACTGCTTGAATTATAAACATGAAGGTTTAAATAGTGAAAACTGCACAAAAAATTTTAATAATAATAATAATAATAATAATACTCAATTAAAAAACAAAAAAATATCCACTGACATATCACAGTGGCAAAATTGCTAGGCAACAATACCTTGAACTCATCCAAGTAACTGAGGAAATCTCTGATGTTGATGTAAATTAAATTTTTATTTACTTTAATTAATAAAATTAACATCAATAATAATGATAAAGGAAATGATGTATAAACGATTGAAGTGACAGACCAAACTGACGAGTTTGATGGAAAAACATTAAGGTAATCTGTTACATATTGTTAATAGTTATTAATAAATAATTTTTACTGGTAAAATTTATTTTAATATAAATTAGTTGACTGAAGGTGACTGTTAATGTTATTATTTGAAATATTTTGCATTTGTTTTTCTGAATTGGTGATAACTTTCAAAATTTTTTTTTTAGAATTTATGATATTAATGGATGATTAATTAATATATATTTTATATTATTTATATATTTATTTGTTATTATCAATCAATATTTAGTTTATAACAAAACAATTTTCTTAATTATCCAAAGAAAATGTTTAGATTTTTGTGTTTGGTCTAATGATTTATTGTATCTTTGGAGAAATCAAAAAAAAAAATTCATATATACAGCTAGCTGTCTTATCACTTTTGGTAGCTGCTTAACGCTTTATCATTTGTGGTTGGATAGACACAAACATCATTATTTTTAGAATTTGGAGGTAAATTATTGATATCTTTACATATATAATGGCCATTATTTCAGGATAAATTAACATTACGCTGGAAATTATGTCCAATTGAAAAATTTTTGCACCATTACATTTTTCTATATATAATGCACAAAAAAAACAAAAAAACTAATTTTTTGTGCATAAATGCACAATTTTTAAACAACTTTTGTGCAACATGCACAAAAATGATCGGTGTTTGCTGTTTTAAATCCGTCATTTGATTTAGGATTCAATTGAACCTTGCTATCAGGATATTCGAAGCCCAATGATTATTTTGAGAAAATCTAATCTGTCGCATTGTGTGGTCAATATTCTAAAGAAATATAGGAAGGTCTTAAAAGACTCGGAGGATAACACTTTGAAATCGTCACACGAGCTTAGCTATGCGTGGTTCGGCGGGACTCATTTGTTGATATTATAAATATAATTTATTTAAAAATACATAATAATGATAATATAAATAATGATAATGACAATAAAGTAAAATAAAATAAAATAAAATAAAAAAATAAAAAATAAAATCCTGATGTTTAAACTCAAGTCAGATTTTTTTTTTCTAAAATAAACATACTGTAAAAGAGAAAGTGAAAAAAAAATGTGTTCTTTGATGTCTGACCAAATCAGAACGTCACATTTTAGTGATTTTGATTTTTCAAATAATCTATTATTTGTTCCATTTCAAAATAATGTTGGTTCACCTTTAACATATAATCTTTAATCATCGACATATGGTGGGAAATATAAATAATTAAAGAGTCGTTGTTATATCTGATGGCATTATTATTAATATTTCCAGAATTCAACAAAGAAGTTCTATTATTAAAGTTTAAATCGGCACCGTTAAAATTAAGATTGGGATAGCTATTATTAAATGAAGATGTGGACAAATTGCTATTAGTGCAAAAAAGGTGCTGTGGTTGTGGTGACGAGAATGATAAAGGTTGTTGTGGTGGTATTATGTTATTATTAACATTATTATTATTGCCGTTTAAAAATGGTATATTGTTTGTTCCAGATTGATAATGAATTGCGGGAATTTGTTGATGATTATTAATATTAGTGTGAGTGTGAGTTTGTTGTTGAAATTGTTGATTATACATTTTTATAGTTTTTTTATTAAAGATTTTTATTTTTATTTTTTACTTGGAAAAAAAAACTAATCTATTTATACAAAAAAAAAAACATTCGAATATTAAATATCCAGGTGTTTCTTGTTACCCTTGTTACACGATCAATAATAAATGGAATGGAGTTGTGAAAATTTCAAATGCATACAATCATTATTATATTATTCAAATTTCAGTGTGTAACTAATAAAAACTATTAAAAAAACCAGATAAACTATATTATCATTATTATATTATTCAAATTTCAGTGTGTAACTAATAAAAACTATCGTCGTACATTAAAAAAATATCTAGATCATATTTTTTAATAAAAACTTGTATAATTTTCAAATTTCACCTATTTATTAATTATAATATAGTTTATCTGGTTTTTTAATAGTTTTTATTAGTTACACACTGAAATTTGAATAATATAATAATGATAATATAGTTTATCTGGTTTTTTTAATAGTTTTTATTAGTTACACACTGAAATTTATACATTGAAGAAAAAATATGATCTAGATATTTTTTTAATGTACGACGATAGTTTTTATTAGTTATACACTGAAATTTACACATTGAAGTCCATATAAAAAAAAATAATACATATTAGGATTTAGATTTAGATTTAGAAAAAAAAAAAGTAATGCATATAATAATAAATAATAAATAAAATATAAAATACTATATACTAATAATAATGATCAGCATATAAATAATCCTTAATAAGTGACATATGATGAGAAATAGAAAGAATCAAAGAGTTATTATTATGCTCGATGCCATTATTACTAGAAATCAACAAAGGAATATTATTGATGTTTAAACTAACAGCATTAGAATTAGGAATGTGATTTAAATTGGGACTATTGTCATCATAATTATTACTATTGTATAAAAGTTGCTGTGGTTGTTGTTGTGGTTATGATGTTATTATTAAGATTAATCCCAAATTGATTATGGTTAGGGCTATAATGAGTCGCGTGAGTTTGATGGCGATTATTAGTAATGATTATCCATTTTGATCTTTATAATAAAAACAAGAATACCGAAATAGTAGATTGTACTATTACTATATAGCATTAATTATCCCGAGTTCGAGGTTTCTTTTATCCATTAGAATAAATAATAATAAACATTAACAAATATTTCCTATAATAATAATAATTTAAAATACAACCACCCGTTATACAAATTTGGAAATTTGAAACGATCTAGTGGACTTTGTTTGGTAAATTTTTAACGTTGTTAACCATTTGATAAATAAAGGAAATTTTTAAAAAATAAAAGCATCCAATAGGAATCTTAATTTATATTTAATAAAACGGGACCCGGTCACTTTACCGACAGGACACTTGTCGGTAAAGTGTCTTGCCGGTAAGGTGGATGTCTATAAAGTGATCCAGACCCAATAAAACAATGAAATGATAGTATTTGAGACAAAACGATCACACAATTCACTAATACCTAATATCAACGAACAAGTTTTGTATATAAATTATTCTGCAAATTCTATTCCTCTATACGCTTATTATTTACTTTCATAGTAACAATAATTATTACAAATGGAATGTAATTTAATCGCAGTCTATTTCCTTTTTTCTCAAAATACTTTTTTTAGATCCCGTCAAACAAAGTAGATACCCTTCAATTGATGACTTTTGTAACATCCGATACCATTAAAATTGGCCTATTAAATTTGACTATGATTTCTGGGCGGAGCAGAGATTTCTTCCACTATTTCTTATTTATCAAAATAAAAATTTTATTTATCAGTTTAAAATTTTTTGGCCAAGATCCAATAAATCATATTTTGGCTATGCTCTTCCCTACTAAAAGGCTAGATACTTATTTCTACTCATTTCCTGCTTATTTTTTACAAGAGATACTTAAAAAATTAGGGATGCTAATTTGCTTTGGATCATAACTGAGTTTGAATACAAAATTCAATTTAATATTTTTAATATCTGTTCGAAACGTGCTTTCAATTATACTTTAAGGATAAATAGTTTGATTTATCGGCAGAGTATGTTTGAAGCACATGCTCAAGAAAATTTCTTATATAATTCCTCTAAATTTGTTCATTAATTACCCAAATTGTATATAGAATTTTCTGTTTCTAAATTTAAAAAAATTTTTTATTTCAAAAACAATCAATAAAGAAATTTTATATACATAATCAACCACTTGAGCTATAAAATTATTATCTATGTTTTTTAGGTAATTAATGAATTTAGAGTATATTAGTCCCAAAATAATGATGATAATTTTTGTTTTAATAAATTACAACATGACTGAAGAACAAATTCTAAAATATAATACCAATGTGGTTTTTATATTGATAATTATACAAACATCACAAATGATAATATTATGCTAAATGAAAATATGTCACAAGATGATGATTCGAAATTTGTCAATTGTAAACTTTGTCTCAAAGAAACTGGAATTAAGTGGAATTTTAGGCAAAAGCATCCAAATGCAACATTCGCATAAACTATGGTTGTCAAAAATCTGTTTTTTAAAAAAGTTTAATCTGCTTGAACTCTAAAACTGGGTTGAGCCGAACCTAAACTAAACTAATGAGCAATTTAGCATCTCTAAAAAAAAACTAATTATTTGCAAAAATGTACGAATGTACTTTTTTCTACCACTTGTACAAAAATTGGGCATTTTTAATTTGAAGTTAAAAATACTTAAATTTCCACTTAATCTTCAACTTACATGTCTCCAAGTTCACAAAATCTCTTATTATTTTTTATTTTATGGATCTCTGTCTCATAGCACATTTAATATGTATATATAACACATATATTACTCCCATCAAATCAATTTCTTTATCGATATGAATGATTTCCTCAAATCCTTCGTGACACTTGGAAAAACAGAATTTGAAACCGCATGATGATTACCTATTTCATTATTTTCATAATCTTCAACATAGTTTTCGGCTAGAAAAAAAAAAGGTTTGAATTTAGAAAAAAAACTAGGGTTAATTATAAAAATTTGATAATGATTTTTTGATTATAGTCAAAAAAGAATTAAACGATTTTTAGTCAAATATATTTATTGTTTGACTTTAGGTTTAGGTTTTGAATTTCGGACATCCCTAGAGAAAACTACCACGTCGTTTCACCTCCTGGATTTACATGGTCGAAACGATGTTTTAGAAAAATCCAATCTTAAAGCTTGCAAGGCAGGTGTTGATTTGGTCGCCAATATTTTGCTCTATAAATCCTGCGAGTGACGAATTAAAAATTTTGTATTAAACATCACCCCCACGCCCATTATTTAAAGATCACCACCGCAATGGTAAACTTTTCTAATTTTAATATTAATATTAACATATATAGAAGGAAACTATAATTCTAAAAGGAAAGCATTTTTGTAAATCAACATAAAAAAAAACTATGACAAAAAAAAAAGCCATTTTTCCTTACCAAATCGATACATATAGAAAGGAAAAAATACATCTCTGTTAAAAAAAGGATAAAAAAAAAAACGATAATAATTTCATTTTCATCTTCGTTATTTTATTTATCAAGTAGAAATATAAACATGGCAATGGAAAATGATATATATTTGAATATTCCACAAAGAACATTTATTAATGAAAAATATTTATTGGAAGCAATCACTCATAAAACATACGCACAAGAAAATTTACTGACAGCTGGTCCATATAACGAAAGATTAGAATTGTTGGGTGATTCTGTTATTAGTTTTTTGGTAATTGATTATTTGTATGAGAAATTTCCCGATTATAATGAAGGAAAATTAACTGCCATAAAGTCAAAACTAGTTTGTAAAAAATCTTTAGCAAAATTTGGATTTTCGATAGGCCTGCCAAATTTGTTGAGATTGGGAATTGGCGCTTTGGCTGAAGGTTCTAGATACAAGGAAAAATTTATAGAGGATGCGTTTGAAGCATATATTGGTGCTGTATTTTTGGATTGTGGTAAAAATTATAAAGAGGTAGCCGAATATTTGAGACAATTCCTGGAACCAGCCATAAAAGAAATAGCAAGTAAAGAAAACACGGAACAAGAGGAGATTAATGAAATAACTCAAAAATTAAATGGAATTGGACCTATCGATTCAAGTATTTCTAATAAAGATTATCTGGACTCTATCAATAAATTACAAACTTGGTCTCAACGTAGAGGTTTAGGAATACCAGTATACAAACCAGTGGATGAACTAGGTGTCTCGTATCCAGTTTGCAATCCTATGTTCGCTTATGAAGTTATGCTGAATGATGAGATTATTGGTAAGGGGAGTGGAAGTAATAAGAAAGAAGCGAAAAAAAAAGCTGCTATAGATGCACTAAGAAGTCATCTGAATTTCAACATAGACGATAATATAACTGAACCTATTAACACTCTACAAATCTATTATCAAAGAAGGGGAGGTAAAATCCCCGAATACAAGGAAGTTCATTCCGTTGCTTTTAAATCTAATCCTGAATTCACGTTTCAAGTGTTTATCAACAATGACGTTTATGGTGTTGGAACTGGATCTAATACAAAAAATGCCAGAAAAGCTGCTGCCAACAATGCTCTTGAAAAAATATACAGAAATGAATCCATTTGTTCTAATCCATTTATCAACAACAATGAACATGAACCCAATTCCAATACTCCTGTAAAATTTCGTAGTAAATCCGATATCCCACTTCAAGTGGCCGATTCCAATAACAATGCCCTTGAAAAATTTACACCCATGTGCTCTAATTCTGAATTCAAAAAAATTCAAATGGTTTTCAAAGATGAGGCTGTATCTGATCCCAATGCAAGAAAAGCTATAATGTACTCGTAGCAGGAGAAAAAGGAATGATCATGATAATAATAATGAAAAGTTAATCAATTGTTATTATATATATATATTAATTTATAAATTATATATTTTATATATAAATTTTGTAAGTTCTTTTAAATTTATTTATTCATAATTCATATTTTTATTATTCATTAACTAATAATTATATATATATATATATTAATAAGAAGGTGAAATTACCATTAATATTTTAATATTAAGATTACAAAATATATATTTCACTTCCTCTTTCCTACTAATCATCAAAATATATTTACAAACTTTCTTTCATTATTCCCTCTTTAAATAATAATCAATTAAGAAGATATCATCAATACACACGTATAAAATATTCTTTGGAAATTAAGAAACTTTTATTTTTTTTTTTCAAAATTTAAGCAGTACAATTATGAAAAAGCTTTGATTCATTCTGCTTATCAAGTTAAGAGAAATACAAACTACAAGTAGATTTATTCTTCATTCATATCCCAATTGTATTATGAAATGAACTACTTGTATTTGTCTTTTGTATTTCTCTTATTTTAATAAATAGAATGGGTGAAAGTTTTTTTTTTAAATATTTTAGCTACTATTAAAAGGTAAACAATGGATCACCTTTTGGTTTTGTTTTTAATATTACAATTATAAAAATACTTTTCTATAAATAAAGAAGACTAATGAGGGTGTGGACAATACTACCCTAATATATTAAATATACAGTGTGTTAATTTTTTTAAAAAAATCCAGAATCACATAATAGAAATTATATCAGAGAATCAAAAGATCTTAAATTACCACACATAAAATTTTGAAGCATTTTATTATTATATAGATTTTAGAGCAATCATTAAAAAATTCCACATCAAAAATTTTTTTTTAATTGATAAAGTTCTAAAAAATCTGGGAGCATGGGATTTTATATGTATAATCTTCAGTGCTACAAACTGATATATTTTTTTGTATAATTGTTATGTACATTTTTGTGATTAATGCTTTTGGGCTGTCTAATGATTCTTGGTAGTGCTCAACAATTTAGTGAAGTTTTAAAAAATTTTTTCTTAAAACTTTATATATATGTAACTTTTAAGTCATTTATAGTTTTTAGATGGTTTTTTAATGTATGGCCAATCTGAATCTGCTCTATTCCTGATTGTGTATATTTAATTTCTGTAGTAGCATCAAATCATATTCTAGTATTATTATTGATTACAAAGATGACACAATGCCTTCGATTGTACTTGCCAACTTTTTGTCTAGATCATTACTTATTCCATTCTATTTTTTTCTTTGGTTATTTAATTTAACTTTCACAACTCAACTTTGACTCCAAAATTTCCCCCCTGTAAAAAATGACACTCCATAAAAATTCAGTTTATTCATAAAAGCAAGCAATTGGCAAATGAGCAATCTGGATTTTTTCCATGATGTCATTTATAGTAACTTGTAAGTGTGGAATTGAAACATAATTAATTAACTGATAATAAAAATAGCCCTTTTTATACTGACAAATTTAATTTTTTATATATATGAGAATACTTTTCTAGGTATATAAGAAAATTATCGAAATTTAATCCGGTTCTCTCGATCAATGATATTAATATATAGTTCATTATTTGGCATTTCTGAGAAATCCAACTCTTCTACAAATTGCATTAGTATTTATCCATATTAATATTAATATGTTAATCATTTCGTGTTGTTTCTGTTTAATTATTTTGTAAAAAATCCGTGTATTTATTTTCCATGTGTTTTCAGTATATTTTCAGTATAAAATTTTTTTATAGAACAAGTTATGATATTAAAATATTTACAAAGAATAAATAGTTTGAAGTTTGAGAAAATTCAAGTTGTTTTCAAATACCGATAAAAACTTGGGATAATATTTTCCATTTTTTATAGATAAAAAATTATCTTTATTATTTATTTATATTATTTTGTTTCGATAAAGAATCAAATACAGTAAAAGCTTGGCATTCTTATTGTCTCTCTATCAATTTACACCTGTGGTATAAATTATAAACATAATCTTGCAACTAATGAGCCTGGTCGGAATTTTTTACCTTCCATTTGTACATTAGGAGCTTCAATATTTGAATCTATAAATTTATATTAACACGATGAGATAATATTTTATCTATAATAACCATTTCTCAAACTCTTGATATTACGTAGATAATAATGATATTTTAAAAAAATATATAATGTAACAAGTATATGAATTTGTTTTATATTTGATTTCTTAAACATGTGTATTTGACTTAAATAACTTCAAATAAATCATAATGCACACACATCATATAGCGTTAGATTATATATTGCATGCCAGGTTATGTCTACAAATTTCAGATAGATGCCATTGTATTTTTTTTACTCTAAATTTTTAAAAATATATATGGAGAAATGGTCCATCCATACCGTGAAAAAAAAAGTAATTTTGAGTTAATACCAATATATGCAACTTTTTACGTAGAATGTGAAGCCGTATATACTACTTTGTTTAGTAAAAATTGTCCTCAAACCAATAGTAATCTCCATATTTTCAATTTTTAGGGTATATGGCTCTTTTCTAATGAAATTTCCTTCTTACTGAATACAGTAATGAAATTAAAAGGTCTGGTTTATTATTTATTATATATTTACGATTAATCCAACTGGAGTTACAAAAAAATATAAATACAATTCGAAAAATTCAAATTAATAGAAAAAATAAACCAATGAATTAATCGATGTCATAATTATCTATTATTGTTGCGACTATTATTTAAAAGTTGACTTATTTGGTTTATGGCATTTTGGATATTTTGAAGTTGCAATTCTACGTGAACAAGTAGTTGTTCGTTATTGTTTTGGTCAATGGTGATAATAGAATTAATAGAATTTTGAAAGTAATCATTTTGATAGGAACCTTCCCCGATCCCGAAAGGATTATTTGGTTGATTAATGTTCGTAGCAGTAATTGGATTCTGGTAAATGATATCATTATGACTAGAATTTTGATTGAAATCATCATTGATTTGAAGAATTTCGCCAAAGTTTTGATTAGTGTAATTATTTCCTGTATTTTGGCTGTTTTGGTGATCGAAATTATCGCCTCCAGAGTTTTGATGAACGCAATTATTGTCTCCAAGGTTTTGATGATTCGTAGAAACAAGATTTTGATTAACAGGATTGTGGTTATTAAAAACATTAACCCAGTTATCGTTATTATTGAAATCAGTATCAATATTGTCAAAATAATTTTGATGATTTTGGTCATCCATTTTTCAAATTATAATTTTTTTTTATGGAATTTTTTATAGATTTATATAAAATATTCGTTATTATAATATTATTTATTCCACAACTACACGTTACACATATTGTGCATGCAGTTAAATTTACTATTTACTATTTATTTTTAATTGAGGGATATGAAATTCTGATCGGCTAATTTGAATTGCATAAAAAAGAAACCTAAGAACTAACCGAAAAATTTGAGAAAGAGTTATTAACTACAAAATTTTTGTGAAATAATGTTTTTCTAAAAAAAAAAAAATGGGATGTTTTTCAAATAAGAAAAGATAATATTCTATTACTTTAAAAAAATCAAACTTTTACATACACTCGGCAGATAAAAGTTTATACTCTTACGTTTCTTGTGCGTTTTTCAAATAAAAATTTTGTAATTTTTAGTTTAATTATGATTGTTAAATTTTATTACAAAGCAATTTTAATAAAAATATAAATTTTTATTATTAATTTTAATATCTAGTTGGCCATTCATCGTTAGCAATGCATACCTCCACCTTTCTAGGTATATTATCAATTAAATTCAAATAGGTTTTGCGAGGTATCTTGTTTCAAGAAAGTCTCTCTATTTTTGGACAATCGTACGGTTTTATCTCATCCCACATTCAATGGGACTAAGTTCTTGAATAAATGGCAACAATGGCAACAATACACTCTCCAAAATATCAAAATAACCTTTATGATTCGTTTTTCACTCTACTTTAACCAATAGGCTTAATTATTTAGCAGTTAAGCGATTCCAACCCATTATTCCTCATTACCATGGCTTACTGAAAAGCGAAAAATTTTCAATATTATAACGAGTTCCATCTCACGCCAAGCAAGTGTTGCCAGAAGTGAAAATCGTCTTTAATTGCTCCATACAACACTTTCTCATTGCATCGAGGTTCAATTTCGTCGTTTAATGCAACATCCAAATAGATTTCAGAATCGTATTTCATTAAGAAGCGGCTGCATTATGACGATTTGATGCAAACTTCGATTAACAAAAGCATTTGTAACGGTGAATTGTTCAAGAAAATTTTTTATCTCTCTAGCTACAGCTCTATTATTATTTTCTAAGCAATTTTCATCTTGCTTATGGTGTTTTGATAAACTGGTCACAGTCAGAATCGGAAACTCAATAATTCTTTCAAGTGTAATAATTATTTGTGATCGTTCAATTACACTAAGTTTGCTTGTTCTTCATCTTTTTTTTTTTTTTTTTGACGTTTTGCGATTTTTTTACACCAATTTTTCTTCATAATTTGGGGCATACTGTAACAAAACCAGACAAAGTGAACATTGGAATTACCAAAGATTTCAGGGATCAAAATTTAGTTTTATCGTCACAATTGTTGTGTGTATACATGAGGTTTCTGGGACAGAATGCGCTATTTGCTTCTCCAGACACCTGTTTCATACTATTTTCGATAGCATTAATTTTTATAGCTTGCATATCCACAAGGACATGTAGGTCTCGATTTCATAACAATTTACAATGTGTTGTAACTCCAAGAAAAAAAAATTTTTGTCAAAGTAGATAACAGAAAAGCGAGTGAAACGAGCGAGACGTGCGTAGCACGTCAGATAACAAAACCAGAAAACTAATAAATTAATAAAATTTTCGAATTAAACATTTCTGCTATCTATATAAAAAGAAAGCAAAAAATGTTATCTTATATCATCACTCACTTTTAACTATATCGCTAAAGCAATTTCTTATCTAGATGATAGCAAAGACCTGTTTGAGGCCGGAGAGTAAGAGAGATCGTAGAGTATGTAGAAATACAAAAGAAATATAAGAGACCAAGAGATAAAGCTATTTCATCCGGGAAATACGCTAAAAATAAGGGATAAAAGGTTCCAGACTGGAGAAGGCATATTATTCCAAGATACAATGAAATAAAGAACTGAAATTTAAATCCTGAGAGCAAGTATTACAATACCGATAGAATCAATAATTTTATAAAAGAAATAGAAGAAATCGAATCTGAATGAAATTATTCTTCATTCTCAGAAAGTTTTTCGATAATTTTGGCAAGATTCACAGAAAAGCATATTTGTTTTACGTTATATTTTTTTTTTAAGTCTAAATCGAAATTTCAATATGAATACTTTCATTGATTATATATAGAGAAGCATTGAGATCATAATGTAAAATATGTTAACGCGTTGTCGGAGGAGTTGATGTCGAAATTAAAATTTCGAATCCCTCAAGGTATCGCCCCTTCGTGGCTCAAATATCAAAAGTTCTAAAACTAGCCCCATGACCAAGGCTCAAAATAAATTTTTCACCGCAAAGATAAAAAATATACCCCCTGGTCCAAACGGTCCGACCTATCAAAAAGTACCAAAATATATATATATTATACTTAAATTAACTCTCTAACTCCTAAATATCATCAAAATCAATAATAACAATCAATGGTCCAATGGTCCAAGGACGAAATTATAACTTTATAATATACCTATACCTATATATATAAAATATCCGAAAAGATCCTTGGACCATTGGACCAACTTTTTTATACCAGGAAAGTATTAAATCCATATCTAGAACGTCAAATTCGATAATTATATCAAAAATTCGTTAATAAGACCAGACCCTTGGACAATTGGACCAATTTCCTCTATATTTCCCGCATAAAAAACCAATACATATTACACAAAAAAATAATTTGAAAAATGCTTTAATCAGCTGCCATACTCCCCTAATACTAAGAATTCTGATTATTTAGAATCTTCTTAGCGAGTTTTACAGCTTTCTTATGCTCTTTGGCCTTTTCCTTTTTTTCTTAGCAATAGCTTCTTCAGCAGGAGTCTTTAATTTAATCAATCCATCCTTAGATACAAAAGTATGTTTATTAGTACCGCAAACAATACATTTGCCAATTAATTTTTTCCGACCACTTTCAGCAGTTTCCAATTTCTCAGATGCGGAATTTGTTTTGGCACGGCACTTAACACAATAAGTTTGAGCCATCTTTTAAACTTAAGATATATTATTTCAAATAGACATAAAAATGTCATTCACCAATAGATCGTTACTATAAATACTATTCATTATCTGGCATATCTCCTAAGTTACTAAAGAATGAAGAACATTTCAATCTCCATATCAGGCCTAAAAAAGTAAAAAGATCAGAACAACCAAAAGTAGTTGTATGGAAAGCTAATGCTATACAAGATTCTGATTTACAGCAATATCCAATGGACCCAGAAGGCTATATATATTCTCATATAGTTGTTGATGTCTCAACCTGAAATTTGGATGGAAATCCACTCAAAAGTAAAGATGCTGTAACAGTATTAGAATCCTTCAAAAAGATATATCAACAAGGTATTGTAAAACCTCCTACTTTCAGATTAAATACTGATAATGGGACAGAGTTTAAAAATTATTTAGTACAAGATTTTTTTATAAATGATGTTGGCATATTAATGAAGTTGGGATTTCCTGGAAAACATCAACAACAGTGTTTTGCTGAAAAAGCCAATCAAGCTCTTATGGAACCTCTTACAGAACGAATGACTGCACAGGAAATGAAAACAGGAATAATTTCTGTAAAATGGTCCGAAGATTATCCAATTGTGCTAGAGGCCCTTAGAAAGAAATGGAAATGTGATCCTCTTCCTATTCCAGAAGGACTTCCTAAAATATCAGAAAAAGACGAATTATTGCTGGAGGGTACTCGAGTTCAAGTTATGCTATTTGTGCCTATGTCTGTTCTTGGTCAAAAACTACATGGCAAATTCCGTACAGGAGACATTAGATGGGATCCAAAAATTCGAATTATTAAGAAACTTATGCTTACTCCTGGGCAGCCCCCTACATACCTTGTAGATGGTCCTCAGGGCAAGTTAGGCATATCTTGTTGTACTTATATTAGAAAACAACTCCAAGTGGTTCTGGATAATGAAAACCCTCCTCCAGATTCAGTTATTCATGGCAATCCAGATAAATTCATTCCTGAAAAAATACCTACCCTATAAAAAATTTTTTCACAGAAAGTCCTACAAAATGTAAGGAACTGCGGGACATGTAAGGAAAGTCCTACAAAATGCAAGGAAATTCGCATTTTTTCCTTACATTCTGTAATTTTTTTCATGTATGGAAAAATGCGAATTTCCTTGCATTTTGTAGGACTTTCCTTACATGTCCCGCAGTTCCTTACATTTTGTAGGACTTTCCGTAAAAAAATTTTTTTATAGGGATATTTAAAAAAAATAAATAATATAACAAGTATATGAATTATATTTGATTTCTTAAACATTTGTATTTGACTTAAATAACTTCAAATAAATCATAATGCTCATATAGCATTAGATTATATATTGCATAACAGGTTATGTCTACAAATTTCAGATATACAATATATGATAGATGCCATTGTATTTTTTTTACTCCTTTAAATTTTAAAAATATATATGGAGAAATGGTCCATCCATACCATGAAAAAAAAAGTAATTTTGAGTTAATACCAATATAAGCATAGCAGGCTTAAATTTGATTGGTTGATCAACAAGGTATAGATAAATCGAAATTCATTATTAAAATTTCTGATCATCTGACTTTAACCCTTTTTCTGGCCACCAAAAATTATTTCTGGATTACAAG
>CAJVPN010000259.1:0-34548 GCA_910592215.1 Entrophospora candida
TTTTACTGTAAATTTTTAACTTTGAAGCAAGCTAATTTATACTTTGAATCACATGACCACCCGGTATAAAGCAACTAAAACTTTGTCTACCCGATTATCATCCCAAAAAATACGACAATTTCGAGTAAATTTCAATTTTAATTTTATTTCTATTGTAAAATTTCTTTATTAATATAAAAAATGATAGATTGATAAATAAAATAAATAAAAATCTATTTAAATAATTCTAAATATTAACCTATATATTAATTATGAATACTATGAGTTATATAAAACACTTGGTATAATTGGTTTATCAATATTGTTTGGAGAAACTCCAAATTTGTAATCCAAATCCTACAAATAATAAAAAATAGAATAATTCCAATTATTAAAAAATAATGTACATATATATATATATATAATCACAAAAAAAAAAAATTTAAATTTCTTACCAACAAAATTTTTAAAGCGTTTCTACTCTTTAAATAATCGAGATCTCTACTACTATCACCACCAATATTATCGGTTTTAGCAGCAGTAGTGGTGGTGTAAGCCTTGGCATTCCAAGGAATCCACCTTTGTAACAACTCGTAAACCATTAACGTTGTGCCAAATTGCGGCGAAGATCTGAAAACTCTGGCAGGCCCACCTTTGAAAAATGCACCAAATCCTTCTTCCTTGAGAATCTTTTTAGTAGCATCAATTATACCATTATACTGTGTTTGTCCTGTCCTGGCTTCGACTTGCAATCTGGTTTTTATAACGTCAGCAGGTGTAGTCAAATAAGCAGCTGGCATACCAGCCAACGCTCCTGATAACAACAATTCAAATATACTACATCTTTTACCATTTACGCCATCATTGAACAGATCTTTTTTTATATGTGCATAAGAAGGAAAATATATAGCACTGAATGGTATATCTCTTATTAAACATGCATTTACTCCTTTATATAACCCTACTATACCAAGACTTCTAACTATCCATATAGCTGATTTAGGCGGCACCTTTGTTACTAAATTTCTTGATAATTCCCCTTGTACTTGAAGTCGAATCTTTACTATTTCTAATGGATTTGTAAAAATCTATTGAAAAATATTAATAAATATATATAGAGCTGTTAAAAATAATAAAAAAATATTGTTTTTGAAAGAATGAAAAAACGAAAATTCAACATACCACTTGACAACCTCCTGCTGTCCCACCTGCCAAAATTTCGTATCTAGTTGGAATTTTACCAGTTTCTTTATCTGTCAAAAGTGATCTTACTAAATCATTAACTGTTAATTTGATGGCTTTTTCAGGTGCTACGCCAATTAATTGAGGACCCAGACCACTATAAAGACCCATTACACCTTCATTTTTTATAACTTTATGAAAACAATCGATACTATTTCTATATAATAATTCACCAACAACTTTTGATCTTTGATTTTGCATTCTTGTTTTAACCAAATCAATAGGATACACAACTGTTGCACCTACAGCCCCAGCTATTGAACCCATTCCAAAAGAGTAGACTTGATGAAGTACATTCCATATGAAACCAGTTCTTTCACCAGTCACCTTCTTTAATTTTTCACTATCAATTTCTATTAAAGGTTTAATTACTGGTGGCCTTTGCCATTGCTGATCCAATAATTGAACAAAATCTTTCTTGCCTAATCTACCAGAGGGATTTCCTAAACCAGCAAAATGAAATATTATATCGGTTTCTAAAGGAGTGAACAATGAGAATCTTGTTTCTTTTGCAGCTGTGTTAAGAAAATCATTTTTAGTGATTCTACCATCTTTACTCTCAGAAATAGCCTTCATCACAATTCTTTCCACCATGTCCATTTGCCTCAACACATTATGAAAAGCAACTACTGCTGCATAACTTATTTTTTTGGTTGTTGATACGTTACATAAAGTAGGCAAATGTTCTAAAACGTAATCGGATAATTTATGCTTTGATATTGAAAGAATCATTTTTTTGAATTCGCCAGGCTTAATATAACCAATACCCTCTTTGTCATAATATTTGAATTCTTGACGCAATCTTTCACCTTGTAATCCTTTCAACAACTGAGTAAATTCCTCATAAGTTAAATCATGTTTTAGACCAGGTTTTTTCCCAACATACAATTTCAACCAATCACAATCAAAGTCAAAAGGTACACTATCAGGTTCTAAATTTGATGTTAATATCTTTTTAAATTGATTGATGGTAATTTTGCCTTTACCTTCAACATCAAATAATCTAAAAGCAATTTCATATTCTGCATTAGGTTTTGATAACAGATTTTCAAATATAATAAAATCTTGTAAAGAAATTAAACCTTTATTACTAGTGTCAGCAACTTTAAATAATATACCAAATTGTTCTTTTTTAATTTTTTTGTAATCTTCGCCTGGTGCTATGGCTGCTATGAAATCATCTTTATTCATGTACTTTTTACCATCAATTGTCACTGATGAATGAGTTTCAAATGATCTTTTTTGTCTATTCAAGTTGGAATCTCCACTAGAGGTTGAACTGCGTATAAGTTCAAGAGATGATGATGCAATAAATGAGTTAGTTGCTTCTTGCTCTAAACTGATGTTTGCATTTTTAATTTCTGACATTGTTATTGTATTTATTATTATCTAGTGATTGAATAATCTATCTTTCCTCCTCTACTATTATATATATGTATAAGTTGTCTAAAAAAATTTTTTTCAATGTCAACCAACAACATGTAATTAATCTACAGTACATAAATTTCAGCGTGTAACTAGGAAAACATTTGATAATATTCGAATTTGATTGGATAATTTTATGAATTCAAATGTCGCACGGCACGTAAACCTGACAAAAAAGGAAGCTCTTACCACATTAAAAACCCGTTTTTTATTTGTTTGTGTAGAAACTAGCGAATTTGGTTAAATCAAGATCGTTTAATTATCGATTTATGGATCTGTGCGAATTTCATATCCAAACACCCCACCCAAAATTTTAACTATAAATTTCGATTTCACATTAGTTTCAATTTCATATACAACAGATCTATATAAAAATGCATAAGTAACTTTGGGATTGGCTTTGAATGACAAATGTGGGTGTTTAATATTTTTTATTTTTTTCCTGTTAAACCTTTCGCATGAATATGTGATCCATTTTCAAGTCACTAGTCAAATTTTGTAATAAAATCGTTACTATAATATTATCTTCTACAAAATCAATTAGTTTGGATCATTGTTTAATAAAAGAATAATTGTAATTAAACATAATTATTTTTGTCCAGATTCAACAATCATCTTTATTTATTGTTTTTTTCACAAATTAGTTAGTATTTTTCTTGCTATAGCAAGGATACACAGACAGACTTTTGATATTTTATATTTCAAAAAAAAAAATTTTGGTTTTGAAATATAATTTCTTAATTGATCACCTGTAATAGATGTTACTTCATCCATACCAATCAACCACTGTATTAATCATGCACCAAATATTTTCTTTTTGGGTACTCCAGTTTTTTCCAAAACCAATTTTGTATCCTATAATGTTTTTGATTAGAGTGATTAGTGCCCAGGACTTTGTGGTAAATTTTGCAATTTAGCCAATATAGACAATTAAATTCCCTTTATTAAGTAAGATACTCATGATTTCTAATCTACATGTCAAGTCATCAAAATTTGTTAATCAGTTATCAAATTGTGCGCTAACCGTTGAATTTTGCACAGACGGGTAAATTATCATCACCATCAGAATTAATAGGTAGGGAAACTTTGATAATAAAGATATTATAACAGAGGAGTGAAGCAAGTATATCCGATTAGTCTTTATGAAATTATTTTAATAATATTTGCTTCAAGACATACAGTGTGTTGCAAAAAAAATTGGCCAAGAAAAATTCACAATTATTCAATAATGAATATATCAATTCTAATTTAGTAAAATTTATTAGAAAGCTGAAAAAATATGGTTTTATTTATATAAAGTTCAACAAGAAATTCTTTCTCCATTATTTTCAATTATAAGTGCACACCTGTTTTTCATTGAATTAATAAAATTAATTAAGAGACTATTTAGAATTGCATTCCACTCTCCTATCGTTGCAACTCAGCCAAATTATTTGGCATTCATAATTCTGTGTTCCTTTTGACAATAGCCCATAAAATTTCAAGTCAGGGCTATTGGAGGGCCAATCAATTACTTTTGGGACATTTTCTTTTAAGAATTCTTTGGCAAGACGACTTGTATGCTTGGGATTGTTGTCTTGCTGAAACCTCCAATTATCCCAAGCATACTGTTGATTTCTTGAAGGTGCTTTTCAAGTATTTCAACATAAAATTTTGCATCCATTATTTGCGTAAAACAAAATAAAACTTGTTTTCCCCCTAATGGAAAATCCGGCCCAGGCGAAAATTTTTTGTCTGTTTTTTGGAGTGGTCTAATTGGCACGGTGAACCTTTATACCAATGCTTAATTGTGTTGCTAAATAATTGAAATGCAGTTTCATCACTAAATAAAAGTTTTTAGATGAATCACAACAACAACCACAAACTTATTGAAAACACTGATGATGGATGATATTCAACAACCCAACATCATTTTCAACAACAATTCAACAACATCATTCAACAGTCAAGGCCACACAACATAGCATTTGTAAATATTTGAATAATTTGATAATGGTGCTCACAATGTGAACTTTGTAAAGATAGGTTTGGTAAAACACTGAAATCAGCACAATAAAATGTCACTTTGAGAATAAACATAGAAATAAATACTTATTGACAACAGCATTACCAAACAACATTAAATTTTGAAATCACTGATCCATATGACCCAAAAGTAAAAACTTTCATTATATTTTGTTCAAGTATTTTTTGTTGGATTTGTTACTCAATACAAAAGATGTAGTTAAGCGAATGTTTTGTAGGTTTCCCAACAACATGTCTCACATAACTTTTTTTTTTGATGTTTTTTATAATTACAAATACAACGTACATAATATATATATATATATATATAAATGTTTTTTAAATGTTTGAAAAAGATTTGGGATTTTTTGAGACTAAATTTATGGAAGGGTCATCCTATATACAGAACCTATGTGACAAATAAGAATTTATTTTTGGAGTTGGTAAGCATTCCATAACTCCTACCACCCCAAGCCTCACAAGATTAATCGTCACATATAGATAACTGTCACGAGGATGTTACAAAAATTTGAGCCATTTCCTTTTTTATAGAATAAATTTCCATTTTTGGTAGGGTACTGTATATTTCAAAAAAAGAACCTTACTGTATATAGGATATTCCTTTATGGAAAAGTAAAATGGGTGTTTTAATGAGAATGATTTCTGAAAAATCCATAATAATTGATCAATATCCATAATCTTGATTTTCCTCTTCTATTCTAACAATATCATCTTTAAAAACAATTAATTTGGCCCTTTGAATAAATTCCTTGATTTTAATCATTGCCCTTTTCTCCATTTGTTTCCACTCCACTTGATACTAAGCAATCAAATATCAAATGTTGCAATGTTACAACATATCCGTAATGCTGCAACATGCCGTAACTTTACATATTATACATAGTGTTGCAACATAATCACGATGCAATTGGACCAATTTTCTATTCATATTGTCTCCCGCTTTTAAAAACATTATTATTATTATAAACATTTAATATTAATTAAAATGTAATTATTAGAACAAAACATACACAAAAAAATTGAATTCATTTATCTATTCATCCTCTAATCGCTGTAAATCAGCATGTGGATCCCATTAAACCATATCTCCACTTTCATCTATATCGCTTTTCTTGATATCCAAGATTTAATGCTTAAAAAAATTAATGAAAAACGGGTTGGAAAGGTAATGCACGCATAATAAACATCACACCTAAAGCTTTATTGATTGTTTTATGCATGATTCTTCTAAATCAACTGAACAAAAATAACCATCAATATGACGTTGTCCAGAATGTTCGGGAGTTTTCCTTGTTTAGAAATGGGAATTTTGTATAATCAATTCATTTACTTCATTTTTGATAGTTTAATATGCTTTTGAGTATTGAGAAACACGAGAATATAAAAGATATGGGTCGGGCATCTTTAAAAAGTGACAAACATAGCTTACACGTAACTTGATAATGTCAATTACCAAGATGGTTATCACGTGTAAAATATTCCCAAATATCACTCCAATTTTATTTTTGTTACAAGTCATCATCCTTAATTATTATTATATTAGGTGGGGAAAAGAAATAATATAATTAGAAAAGTAAGGATCAACTTTTTATTTGTATAACAAATATTACAACATTACGGTTAGTTGCGAACTCTATTTGATACATCATCATCATCAACATACCAAAGTTTTACTTGTGAATATTTAGTTTTTCAGAAATACAGAATTTCACATGCGTATTCCTCCTCAAAACCAAGACTATGCCTGATTATTAATATTACTGATACATGAGATCGCGGAGAAATTAAATAAAAAAAGTAATGAATCGCCCTCTTCCTCTTCAACTCTACAAATTGTAAGAATCCTTTGCTGTACAACTCTGATTTTCCAGATAAGAAAGATTTGCGTTAAATTAAAAAACTAATATTTCTCTCAATTATTATTTGGGGAAGAATGTCGCCACCGTTAATATTTTTAGTAGATTTAATTGGTGAATGAGAGAAAAGATCTGCATTTTTATAATAAATTTTGGGGCAAAATATCAACCTTTGCACAAAAATTGTACTATTATACTTTTTATGTATGAATAAAATTAACCTTAAAAAACAATTATATCTAAAAAATTAACACAGTTTGTGCAGATTTTGGGGCCTCTCTCATTCATTCGCGCAGATCGGCAATTAAAGAAAGTTCCAATTGTCATACGAGCAAATGAATTCTCTTCCATTCACTAGCATTAATATATACAAATTTGGACACGTATAAAAATGGTATCCATGATCGAATCAATACCCTTGTCGCCTTATAAATGGCTTGATAAAATTGATTATCTATTCGATTGATTACATTTAAACTGTTCATAAATAAGTATTACACATTCGAGACTACTAAAACACAATGTTTTTGGATTGAATATTTGGTTTATACAAATTCATAAAATCAGTTGCTAGAATATAAACGAATATAAAAATTCACACAACAGATAATGGGGACTTTGTGGTGGAGCATTGACGTCTACAAGCCCTTCCTCTTCTGTTATGAAATAAATCATTCGATCTTCTCCATCTTTTTGTATAGGCGAAGAAGATTGTGAGTAACCACGCAGACAGCCGTATCATATCGCCAACGAGGAGCTCTTTGGTGTTTCGATCCCAGAATATGTCCATAACATCATCCTTCACATACAGCTAGCAGAGGAAATTCTCAAGATCATCATTACAAGGAACTGTTTTAATGGTATTTGTAGTCGGAAGTTCCATGAGCCTTCCTTTGGAGGTCGTATGTGTTATCTCCTGCTCCTAAGCAAATTTAATTTGAGCATCATGCAGGGCAAAAGTAAGGCTTATTTTTGATAAAAAAAAAAAAGACCGACGAGAAGAAGAAGATTACCTTTATCCTCGTCCATTGCAGAAAAATCAACTTATAGATTTCATCACAAACTTCTCAATAAGTCATACCATTAATTTTTTAAGGGTTTTAATCCCCTTGCTACTCATATAAATTCTGTAAACGAATGATATTTGATACAAAGACAACCTTCATCGTAATGTTGCCTTATAATTACAATCTTTGTCTAGGTATTCTACACCGTCAAAAGTCCATCCTACATACAAGATCAAATTTAATATACGGTATAGGTGGTTTGAAATGATGTGGATGTGCTTGTCGAGTGGTTTGTTGGTGAAGTAATTACTGATCTTCCTTGTTGCGAGAAGTTGATCATCGTCATGGATTATAACGTTATTTATTTTATTGAACTTAATAATTTTACTCAAATGATTATATATCTAATCATTCAATGTAATTGATTACAAGTCATTGGTTTAATTTGAATAAACTTTATTCAAATCGAAACTTAATATGAGTTTACGTGTCTTTTGAAAAAATTTCATAATTTCGTAATACACAAAGCTTTACATGCTAGGTGAAGTATTGCCTAGAATCCCTTTTTCTGCCCGATAATGATTCATTTCTACAACCAGAAGGAACTCGAAGGTGCAGCAACAACACAATTACTTTAAGTATATGAATCCATAAGAAATTGATGAAGAGAATTAATTGCCATTTTTGATTTGTTATTTGTTTCCGAGTTTCTTTTAAATAGTTGTGAAACGTTGAATAATAATATACATGTTAGAAAAAATTCGGAAGCGGGATAATCAAAGCACACATTCTTCATGCTTGTCTCGGATCATGGATATTCATTAGTAAGTTTTATATATTATTTATATGTTTTGTGATTTCTCAAATAAGTATCTCGCTCATCTAGAGAACGAAAGATAAACGCAACGTATGCACTAAAGGAATTTACATGGATTGAATGTTTACAATGAGTAGATTTGTTTAAAATCATTTACTAATAAATCCATAGAGGCGAAAATTCATTGATAATACAATACGTTAAATGATATCGTTTATATAATTTCTTACCTTGGAAACAATTAAACTGTAAATTTTAATTTACCCAGATTAAAAAGACTTGTTTCTTTCTATTTCTTCCTCCCGCATAATCTCACGGCTTTTAAGTGCCTATGATAAGAATAGAGGAAACGATTATTTAGAGATTAACCATTTTTTCATTAAAATTAATTTTAATTGGCTTGGAAGTGCGAATATCCTTTGGTATAGTTTTTCTATAATTGAATTGAATCAAAAGATGTAAAAAATTTTCTCAAAGTCATGATAATAATTATTATTGATTGATAATAATAGTTATTATTAACAATTATTTTCAGAAACGTTCGTTATTTTAAATAGAAAAAAAAAAGAGTAAGAACTTAAAATCTCTGTTCGTTATAGAGAGTATGAACTGTA
Source organism: Entrophospora candida (assembly GCA_910592215.1). NCBI lineage: Eukaryota > Fungi > Glomeromycota > Glomeromycetes > Entrophosporales > Entrophosporaceae > Entrophospora > Entrophospora candida. Next base: position 8,966 of record CAJVPN010000259.1, read on the forward strand.
CACAATGAGTTTAAACGAAATAAAGTTTTATTAAACATATATTAATTTGTTTAATATCCCTCTAAATTTTATAAATTATTTTAATTATATTATATACAAATACTTTTAAAAAAAAATAAATTAATAATTTATTACAATAAAAAAAATTTCCTATAATGTTAATGATTTCCTTGGTATTTCTCTACGAGATTCTTCTTCAATAATTCCAGCAAGCTAATTTTTTTTAAAAAAAAGTCAATAATTAATAATTATGTAAATTATTTATGTAATAAATATTATATTGTTGGTAACTATTTTTACCTTCAATATTTCAATATCAATATATTTTCTTCTATGTCCATGTTGTCTCTTTGTCACATTATCCTCCAATTTCCATTCTTTCCTTTGTTTATCAAGAGCACCAGCACTACCTAATCCAATGACTTCAATGTCCAAAACTTCAAATGATATATCAAAATAACCCCTTGTATTAGATAATGAGTAGGTGGGTGATAATTCTCTTAACGCGTCATTGCGATATCTACCAAATTGAAGACTATTATCAAGCTGAAGCACAAATGAATTTAAGTCTGGTGATACTATCTTACTAGAACCTTGACCTGCAGTGGCCAAACCACCAAAACCAATACCAAATGAAGGATTATAATATGCATATCTTGTATTATTTTTAGTGGCTGGGAAAACTTCTAAAGTTGGCCAAATTTCAAATAAAAAAAATTCATCTGATCCAAAACATGCTTTAGGTAAATTGGTTGTACGCCATGGCTCTGCTACATAAGCACCTAATAACAAAGTTTGTTGTTGTGATTCTGATTCTGATGAATTTTCATTATTATTTTCTATTTTGGTTGTAGTTTTTTTTGCTGTAAGAGTGGTAGAGAACAAAGTTTGTTGATTTGTTATGATTGCTTGTATTAAAATTAACGTTGGGCCAGGATATTTAAATAGACGACTGGAGAAACAATTCATGCTGAAACCGTGTGAGCTTCCTATAAATAACCGATTCCAAACACGTTTCTTCATCGCTTTATCTGGTAACATCCATGACAATATTGCCATATCTATTGGATCCAAGATTTCAGATTGATGATCCAAAGTTGGCCAATAATAAACTATTTCTGTTCGTCGTGAAAGCGTTTGACCTATCAAAAACCGATTATAGAAAAATCTAGTAAAGCCATGAAATATATTTGGTAGATTTCTTTCGATAAATTTTTTAAAAATTAACCAAGTAATATCAGAAGACGATTTTGTTGACTCTTTATTTGGCTCAAAGGATTTATTATTATATCTTGACATATGATCAACAATTGGTACGATAGCATCACGAATTTGATTTATATTTTGCAAAGATATTAATTTATTAGTTGATTCTTCTGATGCTGTTGTTAAAGACATTTCAGATGACATAATCCAAACAATAGCTGTCAATACTTTTACCAAATCTTGAGATTGAACCTTAGGTGAGTTGTCTTCATCACTTTGATCAACATCATATAATTTAAGGAAATCGTCATCATCTTTAGAAATAGTAGTGGAAGAAGTTTGTGATGGTGTTTCTGAAGAAACACTTGATCTATTATTAGAACAATCATTGTTGCTGTTGTTATTATGATCAAGAGGGGTCGAAAAAGAATCAAAAATAAGTTTTAATCGATCTTCAGTAATTACTTCTTTGAACTTATCACAATAAATTGCAACAGCTTTTATTAAACCATTATAAGTTAAATTATGATTAATTGATGATGAGGGATAATTGCCAAGATTGATAAATGATCGATAAATTAATGGTCCTGCACCAATCTCATCGGGAATGTTTAAATAATCCTAAATAAACATCAAAAATTTAAATTTTAACATGTAGAATATATATAACAAATTAACAACAACAACAACAACAATTTTGTTTACCGTAAAAGATTTTTCATCAATGTAATTAATATTGGTGGATTCGTTTAATTTACATAGATTATCAAACGATACTCTCAATGAATAACTTTCCAAGTGACTGAAATGGGTTTGTAATAATTTAGATGATACTTTATCTATTACATTAATAGCATTAACATTATTATTATTTCTGGTATCTTTGGTCAAAAGGGTAGAAATAAAATTCAGAGCACTAGAATTTTGAATTTGTGGTGTAATTGTGGCGATGAGATTACTTTGAATTTGACCCATTTTTTCTTGAGAGAAAATTTTTTAGCAATGTGGGAAAATTTTTTTGGTAATATTTAAAATTTTAATGTATTACGTGTTTTTTTAATATAAAAGTGGGGTAAGCATACAATGACGCCCTTGATTTCATTTATAGTCAGGTGGGGAATAAAAAGAAAGTTTATTTAAATTCGCACCACATAATTTTAATTTTCTAAAATATACAATTCGTGGCAATTGGACATTCAACTATATCCCTTTTTTGGTAATTGAGATATAACTGTAGACGTGTGATTGGCTTGTCAACACCAGGATTTTTCAAACTAACCAAACCTTTACCGTTTGGCGCCACCAATGAATTGATAGAACTTATTGGGTTGATTTATATAATTAAGAGTATTTATTAATCTAGTAATCTTAAAGTTATAAGTATTTTGTACCGATAATATTTATTAGTTTATTAATTTTATGAAGATGAACTCATATTGCTACGAGACCCTTATCACATATCTTTATACAATAGTAATAGTAATAATAGTTTTTTTTTGTAGGAAAAATATCAAAATATTCTAGTTAAAGCAAACCAAAATTGGAAATCATCTACAATGTTTAAATTCCATTCAATAAAAAGAATAAAAAAGCAAAATTGATTATGTATTCCTGCAATGTCTTGCAGGATTTAGCAATGGTGCTGATCCATTTGGGTCATTGGTGTAACATTACATTTTAACCATATTTAGTATTTTATTAATGTTTATTAAATGGTAATGGACCCAGCCTATTGTTAACCCCACCTATGGTGCAGATCATCTATAATCAATTAATTGCTTATTGTTAATAGTAAGTATCGATTTTTTTCTTAAACTAAAAGTTGGCGTGAAATGGAAACGACTTTATTTCGTTTTAGTTAGATGTTATTTTTTTTATGTTAAAATTTCGAGTTGATCGTGCAGATTTCTTGGCTCGAGGACTTTTTACATTGTTGGGATTATATATAGAATGTGCAATTGTAATAACCGCAAAAAAACGCTTTTTGGGAAGCGTGAGAAGGTGTGTATTGATTTAAATGATCGACACCCATAAAAAATGTCGTTTTTTTACTTTGCTAGCTAGGTATGTGAAAACCACATTATTGTTATTATAGAAGATTTGACGTAACTTGTCACGAACGAAGCAACTATTTATTTATTTATTTAATATAAAAAAAAAAAAATAATAATAATTAAAATTGCAAGACCGTGATTTTCATTCACATATGATATCGTCCTGATTTATTTTCTATCAAGTGATTCATTGCTATACATCGTTAGTATTAGAAGGAAGTAAGTGATGGTAATCCAAAACTTTGATGAGTTCGAGAGCCTTTATAAAATCATTGCATGACAAGTTTACGTTCCTTGAGCCGTGCTCAAAATGGGAAGATGTAAAGATTAATTCACTTTCTAGAGATGCTTTTAGAGTCAACCAATCAAATAATCAAAGGTATGAACGTTTGTAAGAAAGGCCTTCACTTATACAGTGCAATGCTCAACAGTTTGCAAACAACAACGACATGATTTCCTGTGCAATCGAAGTTACAAGTTCTATTAAAAGAAAATCATTACCAAATTTGGTCATATAATGATTTTTAATATGTGGATCACATGATATTTCAAAAATTTTATAGATGCATTTTTCGTTTTTTAGTTGAAAGAAAAACTCCAACTCTTCCTTTATTATTTTAATATATTAACCACCCTAATTGCATCTGAAGTTATATTTACCAATTCAGGATTATATGTTGACATTACTATATACAAGAAGAAATTGGGCATAATAAGAAAGCAATCTTTGTAAATCATAATTACGACAAAAAACAAAATATTAATTAATTAAAAGGGATCAATTATTTATTTTACTATTCTAGATATATAATTATTATTAAATAATGGGATACGGTAAAAAAATACATTCTTTTTTTAAAATTATTGTATAAAGTAAATTTCTAATAAAATCAATCATAAATATTAGGTAGAGTCGGATGGTGGAAGTCATGAGGAGTTGGGAATAGTGGTGGAAGAGGTGAAGTATGTATATTTATAAATGAATTTATATTTGTATTTTGTTTAGAAAAATTATAAATAAAATATCCAACATATTTACATAATTTTTTTAGGTCGAGATGGTGGTGGTGGCAGTCAAGGGGGTAGAAGATAAAAATCATGGGGGTACAAGAGGTGGAACCAAAGTAATAATTGAAATACATAGACATGAAGCGCTTTTATTGCACGTGGAAAAGGAGATATGTTGTTGACTAAGAAATTTATACCAGATGAATCGGTATATAGAGAGAAAAATATTTTCAGTTGAAGGTCAAGATGGTGTCAAGTTAGGATATCGAGTTTGGAATCCATTTAGATTCAAGTTGGCAGCTGGTTTCCTAGATGGCATTGATCATATCTATATAGTTCCTAAATCTAAAATATTATATCTAGGTACTGCATCTGGTACCACTGTTGACATGTTGCTGATATAGTTTGTCCTGTAAGTGTGAGATTTGGTCTCATTATTAGGAATGTGTAATTATAATTATAATTATTTATTTAATTATTTATTCGCACAAATAGTTGGATTTTCATCTAGATCAGGATTTGATTTAGTAAATGTAGCCAAAAAGGGTCAATGTTATATTATAACAACAATTGAAGATTCATGACACCCATACAAGTATCACATGTTGGCTGGAATGGTAGATATAATTTTTGCAGACGTGGCACAACCTGATCAAGCTTGTATTATTGCACTGAATGCACATCATTATCTAAAAATAATGCTCATATTGTAATCTCAATAAAGCAAATTGTATTGATTTCACCATAGATCCTACTAAACGATTACAAGAAGAACACAAAAGCAAATGACTTTGGAACCATATAAACATGATCATGTTTTAATTGTTGGAAGATATATAAGATCAAAATGATAATATGTGATAAAGATAATAATTATTTTTAGTGGTATTAAAATAGTAAAATATATAATGTTGTAGATATTGTTATATTCTATTTATTATGGGATGAAATATCTTTTTGGATACATTCTTCAGTCCTGACTTTATCGTTTAATAACAATAAGATAAAATTTTGCACCATATTTAAACCTTTCTTTTCTTTAGCCTATTGTCATACTTTAGTTGTTTTGGCACTGGGTACTTTTGGGTATAATACTCGATATCTGTTTTAAAAACTTTTGTTAGAAATTAACCTGATGGAATATAGACAATTGAGAAATTTCTTGTGAATGATTTTTTTTGCACCTCAATTAAGATCGTTTGAACAATTTATCTTCTCATTATAAATATATCATCAATAGTTCCGATAAGCAGAACAATGGTGAATCATCAACAAGTGATGGTCAGCTTTAGATGAAGGACAAACAGTACTCATTTGTGTGATCATTTAATTATTATTTTTATTGGTGCTTAATCCCTTCTTTTCTAAAAATTAATAAAGAAGAACATCAATAAAGAAACATATCTAATCTACAATATGTACAATAATAAAAAAATAATTTGTTTTACTAACAATTTTTTTTCTATATATAAAATATACAAGATTGAAAAATATTTTTCTCGGGGGAAACTCTTTGATACAAAAAGGTGTAAAATTTTCGTTTTGTGATCATTATCCAATTAAATTTGATTTTTTGAACTAAAGTTTCTTATTAAATGATCTTTTAAATCCTTTGTCTTTTTATACTTTAATTCCTGTTTCTTTCCATTTGCACCAGCATAAATATTACTGTTGCTGTTGTTTCTCTCTGATCCCGAGTAATTACACCTATAATGATTACTATTACTATTATTATTATCGATTTCCCAACCCTCATAATCAAAAACTTGATTAAATCCTTGATTGTTACTGTTATCAATAATAATATTCGAAAAATTCTTAATACCAATTTCTGGTGTTAGATAATTTTGTAATGTATTATTGCCAATATTATTTTGGTTACTGGTATTTATTATATAATTGATATTGGTATTGGTATTGGTATTGGTATTATTCTTATTATGTAGAAATTCATAATAAAGTAATTCTTCAATGTCAATTTCTAATAAACTTTTAATAAATTCCAATGTCGTATCTTTTATCATTAGATTTCTCTTACGTGATATTGAAAAGGTAGGTGATGATGGTAGAGACTGGTTATAATCATTACTATTAATTGATTTATAAAATTTTTGTACAAGAAAATTTGTTGAATTATTATTACTAGTATTATTATTGTTGTTACCAAGATTATTAAAATGTTCAGTAACATAACCATTTACGTCAATGGGGCCGAGTTTTTCTAGATATTTAAATAGCCAACCAACAGAAAGCTCCCGAGCTTCATTAGAATAATGAGCGGTATGTTCGCCAATTTCTTTCCTCATGGTATCAGCTAGATTACTTCTAATGAATCTAGAAAAACTATTCTCTAATAATACAAATACTGCTTGTTTAGCATCACGAAAACAATATCTTAAATCACGCTCAGATTTTATTGCTGCAATTGTTAATTTACGTACTCTGTCATCTATATTCACTTCAAACTGTGAATTTCTTGTTAAATATGTGTCAAAAATTTGTTGAGCCATTACCAATTGTTGCGTTGAGTTATCATATTGTTTTGATTCATATTGTTCAACTTTTAGGAAAAAAAATAGATTTTCTGACGAATATTCTTCCAATAATGAATACAAGAAATAAAATAATGGTATTTTGGAATTTAAAATCGCTTTCAATCCTTCTTTTTCTATTTCTCTTACACAAATGTCAATTGGAGGCTTTGCACCAAAGAAATTTAATAATTTTTGTGATGTTAATTTTGTACGATGTTTATATTCAGAATGAGTGTTATAATGAAGATTGCTGCTGATATTAATTGATGATGATAAGGATGATAAGGATGATGAGGATGATGTAGATGATGATGTAGATGAAATAGATGATGATGAATTGTTATTTTTGTGATAGTTACTTTCCTTTATTGATAGAGAATGTTTTGGTTGAGATGATAACGATGAGGAAGTTGTTGATGTTTGAAAATAAAAATCGTTGAATTTGGTAAAATCTTGAAATGAATCATTGATTTCCATTGGTAATAATAATGCCGTTGTCGTTAATTTAGCATTTGCTTTAATTTTATTTATCATTGATTTATTATGATTATTACTATTGTTATTATTATTGGATAATTTTATTGTGGTTGAATCTATCATTACAATTGAATTTCTTCTTGTAGTTGATGTTATAGAGTTAATAGAGACAGCCGATCCACGACGTTTTGAAATAATATTTGGAGTTTTTGAAGATAAAAGTAATTTTATGTCTTCTTCACTAATAGAATCAATGAAAAACGAAGGTGTAGAACGACGACGTGTGTTATTGATATATGATGATGATGACATTTTTTTAATAAAATTTTTTGATAACTATACAAAAATAAAACAAATATATGCGAGAGGAGAAGAAAAATAAGAAAAAATTTTAGGATAAAAGGAATCTTTTATTCTATTTTATTTATAGAAAACAATATAATCGAATTGATGTAGTTGATGATAATTTACGATTGTTTAATTGATTATGTTTCAACTGTGTAATACAAAATTAAATTCAAGAATTTAAAATAATAGTAATGGTAATAATAGTAATAGGGAGAAATTTAGATTGTTTACAGTTTCGGAAAAACATTTGGACACACGCTTTTGTATTTTTGTGTCTTAGATAGATATTACTAACAATACTATCTATCGAATCCAAATATCGTCGTCAATTGTTTATATTTATTACTTTATTATTATTATTAATTAAATAATAAAGAAATTAATTCTTTATTTATTATTATTATTAGAATCATGGAACATAGAATTTGCTTGGATTTTTTAAACCTAATCTTAATATATAGTAGTTTCATTATAATTGAATGATTATCCAATCAGAACCTGTATAAATTTATAACTTGCAATCCCAAACCCGAATTCAACCCGCTTTTTATTAACAACGTTGTAACACGATTTTATTTAAAAAATAACTTCTATTGCAATTATTAATTACAAGAAAGAAAAATTTACTATAATGAGCTTTTTAATACAAGAATACTATCAATTGTTTGTGGATTTAAATTTGAGCGAAGCTCATTAACTGTAAGCCCAGCTGCGTTAAACTCTTTTTCACTAGGTGCACCGGAACATGGAATTGAAAGATAATAAATAGGCAGCAAGCCTTGAAAGTCTTGGATAAACATGTATCAGTGTGTTGTTTTAATGATCTGCCCATTCATATTAATATATTAATATGGATTGATGAATGAAATCATAGAATGTTTAGATGATTGAATTAAAAAAATATATATAATTCATCTCATTAATTGTTTATTATATCATCATCATCATCATTATTTTTAATCATTGCCTTTATTTGAATACAATAAAATTTATATATAATTTTTTAAATGAAAAATAAACAAATAAATAATAAATAAATTTTTATAAATAGAATATACATATAGAAACAAATTATGAATTTAATGCATTTAGAATAATGGGATCTTCATCCAATTCTTTAAAATCAGTAAAAAGTGAAAATAATCCTTTAGGCAATCCTTGATTCAACTTTTCAATTCTTTCATGGAACATTTCTAAAGGTGTTTTAAGTATTTCAGGTGAAGGTGATTCAGTTTTTGTGGGAGAAGTTGCACTTGTTGATGGCAATTTAACCTCTGATGGAGGTTTAGGCATTGTAGATTTAGATGTATCTGGAGTTGAAGTTTTGAGTAGATTTGAAAGTCCTCCTTGAAGTCTCTCAGCAATGTTACTTGTCATTCCTGGACTTAATAAACCTTCTTCTGCTTGTTTTGAACTACTATTATCACTATTATCAGAATTTTGTGGTATAACATTATTTTCTAGTTTTTTATCATCTTCTTCCATGTAATAATCACGAAGTTTGCTATAAATTCCTGTAAAAGTTTTAGCATAAGAATGTTTTGGTTTTTGTGGTGGAAGACCTTTTACACGTGAGGTTGTTACGTCACGAACAAATATTCGAATAATTCGATCAGGATGTTCTTTTGCAATTGTAACATAACTAATATTTAAGAAAACAAACTATTGATATATTTATAAATATATAAATAAATGAATAATAATAAAAAATATCAATTTACATTTCTGGATCGAGTTCACCAGTGTCACCAACAAGAATAAATTTGCGTTTTGGAAAATCCTATAATATAAAAATCAAAGCTTTTTACAAATTAATATCATTTTTTTTTTCTTTAAAAATATTAGGCAAATATATAAATATTACTAACTGACTAACCTTTAATAATTCTCTTATGTACATGAATTTACTTGCCATTGGATTTTCTTTTTGTTCTACTGCACTTTTTATCAACCCATCATAGAATTTAAGATGAGCAGATCCAGGTGGGAAATTATAAGTGTTGAAAAAGGAACGTAATGCCGGGAATAATTGCCAAGGTGAATTGGATACATAATGAATGCCAACTCCTCTATCATACTTTTTGTTTGTTATACAAAAAAAATAATTTTAATTCTTTTAAAAAAAAAACTAAAAAATCCATAATTTATTTACATACCCATTTACGATAAAGTTCAGCCATTCCAGGAACCTTTTTTTTAATATAAATTGTGTTATTATTGAATGAAAATAAAATAAAAATAAATAGACTGAACTTTAAAAAGGACCCACATCTTTAAATGGTCGTATAAATGTATTGGAAAGTATCACTTTCACACCATCCAAAATCTCTGTATCTTTAATGGTATCATCAATATCCTAAAAAAATAAAATTAATTGAATAATCAAATAATTAAAATAATGAATAAATTTTTGATTGTTAGAGATAATTACTGAAATAACAGAAACTCCTTCTGGTTCAATAAGATTAACAACACCAAAAGCAGGCATAACTAAATTTTCAATGTAATAAATAAAATTAATTAATTAATTACCACCATTTGCATGCAAAGAGCTTTATATATATATAAAATTAAATTACCAATTTTATCTTGAAATGCTTGCATCTTAAGTAATTTAATTTTCTTACTGCCAGCTTCTCGCGTCAAGTTATCACCACTAGATGGCTCCAAATGACCTTTAACCATCCACTCTTCAACATCTTTCTCTGGGACAGAAAGAATATCCGAAAAATGTCCAGATTTAGGAGTAATTTTAGTACTTAATATTTCACCTGCAGCAGCAAGTTTATCAGCAAATTTCTCCATTGGATTTCTGTCTTCATTTTCCTGACTTTCAAGGCGCAAGTCATTTGGATCACCTTCAAGTGTCATTTTATTTGAATCTGTTAGATCAATAACTTGAACTGTGTAATCTCCTTGGCTCATATTGCTACTCCAAAAATATTCAGTGCGATCTTTTAAACATTCATAACTCAAATCTGTTTTTGATATTCCAACAACCCTTGAAGTTATATCTATAATAATATTTTTAATTAAGTTAGTTACATAGATAATTTTTGGATAAATTATGATTTTTGACTTACCCAAAAAAATACTGTGCATTCTGCTTGATTTGGGAATTGAAAATGCCCAACCACGAACTCTAATATGCCATTTATCAGTAATAATTGAAGTGCCTTTTCATGTATATATAAATATATAAGTTTTGCCATATGTTAAGAATTATGAATATTTTATCAAATATTATTTATATATGCATTAATTAACACTGCTTACCATCAACAGTATCATGTTTTGTTGCATAAGTAGGAAACAGCAAACAATTTTGTAGAACCTCTTCTGTATCCTCTTCTTTCTCCTCTTTCACTTCTAAAGAAGCAGCTTTAATATCAATGTTGGCTATATGACCTGGGTCAATGGCATCATTATTATTAGTTGACATCTTTTTTTGATTTTTTAGATATTTTTTTTTTAGGTAGATGATATATATATTAAAATATATACTATTTTAGATAATTTATAGATAACGATTATCTAAATATGGTGCAAATCATCTAAAGAAATCACGTGCTGCACCACTTGCCGAGAAATTTTGCCAAGAATTTGTAAAGAGATCTGTGACTTTACCACGTGAATAGTTATTATAGTTGCCGGAATTTCAAATAACATAGTAATAGTAATAGAGTAATAGTAATAGACACTAATCAGTTGGGAAGTGTGTTTTCCTGAAATTTTTTGGTGATCAACGTCGAAATTCTATTAATAAAATTAGTCACAAACCTTAATATTAACTTTAACTCTTTTTTTCTCAGCAATCTCCACCAAATTCGACACGCATATTTTTCGGGACTTATTCCTTCTTTTAGAAAAAAATTAGGGAGGTTATTAATAAAATACGGTGCAGATCATCTATAATCATTAATTGCTTATAGTAATGTTGTATGTGAAATTGAAATTATGTGAATTTGAAATATTATGGAATGGGGTGAAATTCTGATTGGCTAATTTGAATTTCACATATGTGAATTGCGAATTCACATAATTTCATTTTCACGTACAACAGTAACAATTGGTCAACTTCAAAATACTATATAAAACAAAAAAAATTTATATTAATATCATTTTTAAAAAATTCACCGATAAGTTTTTATTGTTCATGACTCAAGCTTCAAAACATATCGGCTGAAACCAAGTAAATTTGATTTATTTCCTTTTTTGTTAAAGAAAATCATTACCAAATTTGATCATGAGATTCAAAATATTGTATATAACACGAAAATTATTGCATTTCTGAGCATAACTTTCAAAAATTATGAAAAAAAATTTGAGACAAATTTTTTTTTTAGATTAATAGACTCCACTTTTAAAGCTGAATTGAATGGTGGTGAGTTCTTTACAATCCAATGTGTGGATCACATAATATTTCAAAAATTTTAACTTTTGAGTATAGATGATCTGCACTATAGATTTAAATAAATTTTCACTCAAATTAATTAAAAATAAAAGGCAAAGCAGTTATACTGTTTTAAAAGCTACAATTGGATTTGTGAGTGACACAAAACACAATTAGTGATGCAAGATGCAAGACGCAATTCGTGACACAAGATGTAATTCATGATGCAAGACATAATATTCAAGACACAAGACTGGTGATAGAGGCCAGAATTAATGGTTTAAGTATTTGGGCAATTTTGGTTTAGGCCTAATTTTGCTCATGAAAATTTTCTGGAGAAATTGGCAAAAAGAATCATACATGTAAACTCAAGAAGTTGTACACAGCAATCAATTGTTTAAAGTAATTGATAATATAAATAAATAACTGACTTATTGAGTTGATGTGTGTAATTTGTTTTATTATTAAATTATAACAATGTTTATTACAAAATGAACTATTTGCAAAGAAATAATTTTATATTAACTTTTCTGCCTCTACTCTCAAGCAAGGCTCTGAGTTATTTTTATTTATATGTCAACAACAATGGATCATTACCATTATCACTATTATTCTACTCAAGGATCAAGTGGGAGATGATGCTATTAACCTTAGTTTTGAGTAGAAGGCAATGATGGTTTTTGGCTAGTCTCTACAAAGCTTGGTACATCCTGTTGCACATATATATTTATATATACCAGTGTTTCACATTGGTTTTGAGAAGCATTACAGGTAAGAGTTTAAGAGTCTGAATTAGTTACATCCTTTTGATTCATTCATATTAATTCAAAAATTTTTAAACCTTGTTTAAGTATATTACAAAATAAATTAAACATTCATTATTACTTTTTGAGATTAGAAACAGATTAAACTCTCTTAAGAGTAACAATAATGGATTATGGTGACAATCTAAAATGTATCTAGTCACACAATTTTTTGTTATTATTATACAGAAAAAAATAATGAGATTAGGACATCCTTTTCTAAAATTTATAGTTTATTTTTTTTGATTACTTGACTGTAGGAAAAGTTATGGAAGTTACAATTTACTAGCATGGTGTGGTCATGAGTGAGGCAAAAAGAAATAGAAATAGGCATCACCATCATCCATATCCAACTACCACTGTTCTTCAAATTACATTTCCTTAAACTGCTACTCCTTAAACATTAATTTTATTATTATTTATTTAATTATATATATTCAATTACTTTTAACCATTATTTATAAAGAAAGTTACATTCATTAAAATAATGAAAATCATATTAATATTTCATATATAAAAAATCAATAATTATTATCAACTTGCACTTGTTTTTTATAATGTATTATACATTAATAGAATGATGAATTGTGGATTATTATCATTAATTACCACCACTATTATTTGTGTATGGTGAAATATATGTCATATCAATTGTAAAGATTCTTTTCACATGTTGAAGTCCATATATATATATATAATAAAGATCCAAAAAACCAAAATAAAACTTTTTATATCTTGTTTTTTTAGAACTTGTTGCATCCATATAAAGTTCAGTTGGATTGGTTAATTGAACATTATTAATATGAGGAGTGGACAGTAGAAACAAGGCAACTACAATAGACATTTACCTTGTTTCTATTGTTCACTCCCTATATTAATATTATTTAAAGGTAGTGATGATATCTTTTGGATTTAGTGCTGAATGTGAACTAATCAAATATTAATAGTTATAACCATTCACCTATCATTAAGTCTTTTTTGCTGCTATCAATATTATTATTGTCAAAATTTTCATTTATATTATAAAAGATTTTGAAATGGTTGTATTACTTCTTTCTATAAGGTCTTGTTGCATTAGTTAAATTATGAATTTAATCACATTGACATATTGCAAGTTTTGCTATTATTATAATTTTTATTATTTTATAAATTATTTGGCAATTGTTGAAGAGGTGGTGCTTTTTTAACATGTTAGTTAACATACAGTTCCATCTTGGGTTTTGATGAAAGTGATGGGTTTTCAGGTGTCACAGGAAAGTTTAGCACTTTTTAAAATGAGCATTTTATTTAATAATACTTCAAATATTTCAAATATAATTTTAATTGCATTGTTTTCACGTCTTTTTACATGGATAATAGGAATAGTTTCTTGTTTAATAATTGATGATTATGATTCATCAGTTGATATAATATTTAATGATAATAATAATTTGATACAAAAATATTTTAATTATGCTTTTAAAGGATTATTAAGATGGGATGCATTTTATTTTTTACATATAAGTGAAGAAGGTTATATTTATGAACAAGAGTTTGCATTTTTTCCTTTACTACCTTTATTGGCTAGAGCATTAGGAGACTTTGGTAAGAGATAACAAATTAAATATTTATAAAATAATTTCATCATTAATCCATATATTTTATAATAGCATTCATACCTTTGGGATACTTTTTAACATATACACAAGTATTGTTTTTATCAGGAGTATTAATTACAAATATATGTTTTGTGTTGGCATCAATTAATTTATACAAGTAAAAACAATGAGTTTTTTTCCTTTTTAATTTATTGCCAAATATTAATAATTAATAAAATTTTTAATTCTTTATTTGATTTTAGGTTATCCTTAATCTTATTTAAAGATGAAAAATTTGCGTTTATTTCATCAATATTTTACATATTAACACCATCATGTATTTTTATGACATCAATGTATACAGAGAGTTTATTTGGATTTTTAAGTTTTTTTGGCATGAGATTATTCTATGAGAACAAATTGTTTTTTGCCTCACTAATTTGGTGTTTAGCCTCTTTTACTAGATCAAATGGTATTGTTTATATTGGATTTTATGTTTATGAAGTAATAAAAGATTATTTCAATATTAATGGTAATAATGGTGTTAGCAATAGTGTTGGTGGTACATTCAAGGTAATCAATTAATTTATTTTTTCAAACTTTTTAGTTTATTTGACTTTTAAATAATAACTATTTTTTATATTTTAGATCATATTCTATTATATTAAAATCATTTTGTTAGGATTAATTTCAATATCTGGATTTATAATATTTCAAACATATGGTTATTATCAATATTGTACTGATAATAGCTTAGAAAGAGAATGGTGTAATTCATACTTAATTTATTCATTTGTACAATCTTATTACTGGTAAACATTATTATTATAATATAGCCAGTAATAGTATTATTATTATTATTATTATTATTAATTATTTTACTTACCTAATTTTATTTGATAGGAATTGCGGATTTTTCAAATATTATGAATTTAAACAAATTCCTAATTTTTTACTTGCAATGCCAATGATCTCATTATCTGTTTATGGTATCTTTACTTATATTAAATATGATATTAATAGGATTTTTACATTAGGATTGACAAAAAAAAAGTCCGTTAAAGAAGGTAAATGAAAAAATTATAATGATGATAATAAAAAATAAAATAACCATTTATTAATAAATCATCATCATTTATTAATCCATTTTAGATAATAATATTTTATCTTTTTATTTTTCATCTAAAATTTTACCATTTATTTATATTTGGATTTTTTTTTTGATATATTGTGTTATATTTACACACATACAAATAATTACAAGGTTTTTTTCCTTTTTACCAACAATTTATTGGTTTTCAAGTCATTTATTTATATCATTAAATGATGATGATAATAATAATAATATCAATATTAAAACTACTAGTTATAAATTAGATTATTTATTATTAAGCTATTTTATATTATATGGACTAATTGGTATTATTTTATTTTCCAATTTTTTCCCTCCTGCTTAAAATATTATATTTGTATTTTTTTGATAATATATTTATAATTACAAAAAAAAAAAAATAATAGACATTTAAAAATAAAATTATCATTCTTTATCACACATATTTTCATTTCAGATCTAATAGGCAATTCCATGGTTACACCTGTACTTTGAGCAAATATCATCATTATACATTTTGCAAGGACACCCAAAAATAAACCAGATAACAATAATGCATGTATACTATTTGATTGAAGTATGCCACTCACTATCTTCAATTCAAGCAAATCAATTAATTTTGTACAAGCAGCTAATAATAAAAAATTCAAAGTTTCAAATTAATAAATTAACATAAAAATAAACCACTTTGTCATTTTTCTTACCTTTTAAACTTTTATGAAATGTTTCGATATCTTCAACTGATCATATTATAAATAATAATTTCTTTCATAATTTATTTCCTTTTTTAAGATTCATATTTATCAAATATTCACCTTCAAATCCTTGTTATTGAGATTCTCTGGTTGTTGGATCACATTCTTTAATAATTTCAATGTATTTGAAAAATTTGCAAGAGGATATTCTTCAGGATTTACTTTCTTAAATGCAACATATACTGATCTGGGTTGATAATATGATAATGTTGGTGCTGGCATAACAAACTCCTCAACCAAAAGTCTATCATCTAACCCAACTCTGATTGCATTAACATTGTCACATTTTCCAACAATTGTTCATTAAATGTATTATTGATAATAAACTATATATAATTTTAAATAAAAGATGCATACATTGCCTTAATAAAAACATATAAATCAAAGACGATTTTTGATTTAATATTTATTTTTACCTGAAAGATTACATGTTCATTAAACATATGTTTAATACAACTAACAACATTATTCTGTTTCACTTTCTGATTGCTTTAGAACTTTTGAATAAGGATCCAAATGCTGTTATTTCAGTTATCCTTTCCAATTGTTGTACATAAACTTGCCGTTGATCAATTGGTGTGGTTGCATCTCTACTTGTACTAATAATTGAAGAATTAACAATTCCTGAGATGATGGGTGATGATACTCTAATAGTTTGCATAGCCTAAAAGTCAAAGCTTCGAGGTTGTGAATTCTCTGCTTCAGCTTGATTTTAGGAATAGATGACAAATCAAATGGTTTTTCTTCTGGCTCTGGATTACTTACATATTGTACCAATTGTTTTTCAAGTGCAACAAGTAGAATCTATATAATTGAAGAAAAAATAGTAATATAATTGATATTAATTATAACATCTGTGTATTTTTTCAAAACTAAAATAAATTTATATCTACAATTATATAAATAATAATAAATTTAACAACTGACCATTTTTTCAGCACCAAATTCATCTTCCATTAATTTTAAGTATAATGTTGTTTTGTCTCTTATCATCATTGTCATCCATCTAAACATCTACAAACAAATAAAAAGGTTTTTGTGAAATCAATTATTATTGGTTTTATTTAATTTTATTAATATTGCTATAATTATTATCTAATAAGTAAACTTTATACTTTTTTTTTTACTTCTGGATCATCTACACTTACACCAACAGCAGTAGCTCTTACATTAAAATCATCCAATTATATATATATAGTGAATATATTTTGTAGATGTAATGGTTTTTGGTCTTACAACTCCAAGGAGATGAAGTACATGTACAGATAACTTTGTGAATTCACAATCCTCTATGAACTCACATAATTGTGTTAGGGCTATCAAAAAAAAACATTTCATTATTTAGTAACATGTTTATTTAAACCAAAAAAAAAGTATCAACATATGTTTAATCATATATATAATTTACCTGTTTCTTTGGATTCAGATGTAAATTTAACCAAGCCTCGACCACAACTTGTATCCGCCTTTCATCTCTTAAAATTCCACTTAAAAGCTAAGCATGGCAACTTGTTTTGATGGATATAAAGATCGTACTGCATCTACAATAATCACCTTAAATCCTATTTCTTTTATCTTTCAAGTCTATCGAAAGATTTATATCATATGATTAATCACTGATCTGTAATTTCTGAAATGAATCCTGTAATTTGTTTCATTAACGATCTACACTAGTCTCATTTCCTGTCTAAATTCATAAATAAACCCACACATTATTATAAAATATTGACTTTAAGGGTAAATAATAATAAAGCCTTTATTAACTTTTATAAATATACCTTTAATAATCATAATAGCAAAAGTAGCCACACTTCTGTTTTGATCTAATCAAATTTCCATATCTAAATTACGGGGTTGGACAACAGTAGGATGTGTCAAGGTCAATTTGTTGAGTGTACAAATAGCAGCAAAATGTAATGTACATTTGGCAAAGTAATAATTGCAAAACTAACAAAAAAATTATTAAATAATTAAAATTATAATACTTATTAAAAAATTTCTTTTCTAAATTTACCATTCACAACCAGATATAATTTTTTGATTGTCACATCTTTGATGCTACATATTGCTTTTGCTGATTCAAAATTCACAATATCACTTTTATGTTTTAATCACCCCTCTAAAAGTTCATATGTATGTTATGTTGTCTTGAACTTAATTTCATTAAAGAATATGCCCAGTTAATAAACAAATAAACAAACAAGCCAGTCAAACCAGTCAAATAAAATGTATTAGTAAACCTACTTAGGATCCTCCTCTAAAATTTTGGCCGTATATCTAATTAATAAACAATATGCGAATGGATTATGTAAAATGCCACTACTAGATGGAACGTTTCATCTACTATTACTGCTGCCAGATAATTGCTGTATTAATTTTGTTACTGCCATTCTATCATGTCATAAATCAAATATAATATTCCTAAAGCATGGTATTGATTGGTATTACTAGTAGATTGTGGCATGTTGTATGAAGATCCACTTGAAGAAAATGACGTTAAATATGATGATGCTGCACCAACAAGCGAAGATGGCTTTGAATTTATAACTTCATGAACTTCATTTGCCCATCCCTTAATCACATCTTTTCTTGAATAAAATAAATGATAACTAGAAACCATTGTTGCAGATGATATCAATGGTGTCTCATCAACAATAGCTTTGAGAAAATGTTCAATATTGAAGCCTTAATATTAAATAATTACAATAATCATTATTGTTATTATTAATTTATCAATATATAATAGTAAAAATCATGACTAATAAATAAACATGAATTCAATTAATTATTTACATCAATAATTTTGCAAAGTACTCTAATCCCATTCGCTTTCAGATTTTGGCTGCATATTTTTCATCAACTACTAGTAACCATAATAACATCTTCAGAAACAGTAGACAATTACTTAATAACCAAAGTATACCGTTAACAAAGAGCGACCTATACAATAATAAAATATTCCAGTTGATTTGATGTATTCAAATTTTTATATATTTAAAATTAAAAATGATTTTATTTTATTTTTCTTAATAAAATCTTACATCTTTAAATAATTTAGTTAAACCGAAAAAAGTTCTGTAGCCTCTGTAGTTGCCAATGGCTCACCAATATAATAAGTATATAATTTTGTTCTTGGAATGATTGGTTAGGGAGATAAAGTATTCCTAAATCTAATCTATAAATTTGTTTCCAAATTTACATATAAATTAAACATTTTAGATGATTTTATAAATAAAGAACGCCAAGTTATATACGTCAGCGCAGTAATTAATTGTAAATAGGGAGTTTTTAAGTAAAATCACCTTAATCTTCATTTTAAAGAACAAAAATTTTTAATATTCACGTTTTTTTGGATAAAGGCTTTTTGAAAGATTATAAAGATTATCAGAAATATTTATAATTAAATTTTATTGGCTTGAAGATCATTGCTTTAACCAAATTTGAATCGGAAAACTTCTAAATATACTAACACGAATTAGTTTTTTTTTTCCCACAAATCAAGTATTATGAAGTCTTTTATTGAAATTCCAGAAAATTCACATTTTCCAATTCAGAATTTACCATTTGGTATATTTTCAACTAAAGATAGGGTAAGCATATTAAAGAATTAATTGATTGTAAGCTACATATTAATTTATCAATTAATTATACAATTCTTTTTTTAAAGCAAACACCAAGAGTCGGTGTAGCAATTGGGGATCAGATTTTAGATTTAACAACAATTACTCAACAATTTAAGGAATTTCTTCCCGAATTAATTAATCCTGAACATGTTTTTTCTCAGGTAGCATTAAAATCAAAAAAAAGAAAAGCGAAAGTAATATTTATGATTTAACTTTAAAATTGCTTTTTGCAGGGATCGTTAAATACATTTATGTCATTAGGAAAGCCAATATGGAGAGCTACTAGAAGCTTTTTACAAAAGATTTTGTCCTTTGATGATGATGATCCAGATCAAGCATTACAGCGTTATATGAAAAAGAATTCATTGATTCCGCAAAAGGACGCAAAAATGCATTTACCAGCTGAAATTGGTGATTATACAGATTTCTATTCATCAAAAGAACATGCAATTAACGTTGGGTCTATGTTTCGAGGAAAAGATAAAGCATTGATGCCAAACTGGTAAAATAACAATAATAATGATGATGATAATAACAATAATAATAACAATAATAATTGCAAACAATAATAATAATAACAAATTTTAATTATTATAATTAAAAATGTCTATCTCTAAAGGATTCATTTACCTGTTGGTTATCACGGCAGATCATCTTCTGTTGTTGTTACTGGAACGGATATAATTCGTCCTTGTGGTCAAAGTTTACCACACAAAGATCAACCACCCGTATTCGGACCTTCAAGAAAATTAGATTTCGAGTTAGAATTGGTAAATAATGATAATGATGATGATGATAATGACAATAGTTAATAAAATTAATATATAAATAAATAATTTTTTTAGGCATTTGTTGTTGGCGTTGGAAATAAACTTGGTAAACCAATCTCTATTGAAAACGCAAACGACCATATTTTTGGTGTTGTTTTAATGAATGATTGGAGTGGTAATTGGTTATAAGATTTATCGTTATTGTTATTATTATTATTATTATTATTATTATTATTATTATTATTATTATTATTATAATAAAATTATAATTTTGATTTGAATTCTTTTGTATTACTTTATAACCAAATTAAAAATATTTAAGCTAGAGATATCCAAGGTATTTACTTACAAGTATTATAATTGGAATAATTCAATGAACATTGAAATGTATATTAATCAAAAAATCTTTTCATATTATTAGCTTGGGAATATGTTCCATTAGGTAGGTATGTTTTATTTTAAAAGAAATATCAAAAAAAAATTTTTATTAAATATAATATTTATATATATTATTTATTAAGGTCCATTCCTAGGCAAAAATTTCGGAACAACGATTTCTCCTTGGATAGTTACACTTGATGCTTTAGAGCCATTTTTAGTAAATGGTCCTGATCAAATTCCCAAACCACTTCCTTATCTTCAAGATCAAGGACCATCAGCGTATGATATCAATTTGCAAGTCAAAATGAAACGTAATATGATTTTATTAAAAATATTTTCTCCAATACAACAACAATATTAATTTATAAATTATTATGATTTTCCTTATAGCTAATAATAGCAAAAATTATAAAACTATTACAAATTCAAATTCAAAATATATTTATTGGTCATTTAAACAACAACTTGTTCATCATACAGTAAATGGCTGTAATATGCATACAGGTGATTTATGTGGAACAGGAACAATTAGTGGACCTGTAAGTAAATTACTTTATAACTAAATGAATCAAATAAATCTCAACCATCAATCAATTGGTTTAATTGTCTTATTTATAGTCTGAAGAGTCTAGAGGATCATTATTGGAAATTACTTGGAATGGAGAAAATGAAATAGAATTTGAAAATGGAATTAAACGTAAATTTATTGAAGATGGAGATGAAATTCTATTAGAAGGATATTGTTTAGGAGATGGATATATTGTTGGATTTGGCGAATGTAGTGGTAAAATTTTAGCTAGTCATTAATCAACAGTTTTTTTCCTAAGTCTTGCAACAAAAAATCCTGAAGTGTTTGAATGTATTGGATCAAATCTTACAGTTTTTGATAAGTTAATAATATTATTAATATTCTTTAAACAATTATTATCATCGTCAGTTGGTGTTGTGATAGGAAGAGGAGTGACTGTTTTCATATTTTCAATATTTGGTATTTGTTCTAGTACAGCATTTTGTTCTTTGTTTTGAAGCAAAAACCATTCTATTATTTCCTCATTTTGTTTCCTTGTTAGACTACAAGTACTATATACTAATATTCCACCAGGTTTAAGTAATTCCCATCCATTTTTTAAAAGATTTTTCTAAATAAATTTATTTTCCAACAACATAAGTATTTTGATATAAAAAAAAAAAGAATATATATATTTGAATTGTACCTGAAGATCAAAAAGATTATTTAGTCTTTTTGGGTTTAAAAAATTTTCTTCAAATTTATCCCATCCTAATTTTTCATACTATATAATTTAAAAAGTTAAATAATAATAGTAATAATATTTTTATTAAAAAAAAAAGAATGTATTGATTAACCTTGAGAATATGAACAATGGATCCATCATGTGTACATTCAGCATCTACTATCACCTTATCATACAAATATCTAGGATCTTTAATTTGTTGATCATTTCTAAATATTTTAGGTGAATAGAAAGGTTTGATGATATCATCTTTTGATTGTTGCTTAGTTTTTTTTTCGTCATCATCATCTTTCTTGTCTTCAATTATATTCAAGATTTTTTTAAAATATTTTAGATTACAAGGTGCATAAACATTAAATTTTGTACCATCAGCCAAGAATAGTCTTGCATGATTTATTTTGTGTTTTTTTATTAAACTACGGCATGTTGATAACCTATTTTGTGAAATATCCACTCCAGTAATTGTTCCAAATCCTTTATTATCACCAGCTAGTATATTTGATATCATACATAACTTTGCCCCTAAAAAAAAAAATAGAAAATATTTTTTTATTTCTTTAATTTTTTTTTAAAAAAAAATATTACTATTTACCCGGGGCACAGCATAAATCCAATATATGATCATTTGGCTGTATATCAAGTGCATAAACCGCAACTCCTGAACTTAAATCGATCCCAATTATCTAAAAAACCTAAGTTTATTAATAAATTGCTATTTTTTGAAAAATAGAAAAAAAATTTTTTTACCTCTTTTTCTTTATAACTAAGGAAGGGAATAAAGAAAATAAAAAACAATTAATACGGATGTGTATATTTATGAGTATTTATACATTATGTATATATTATATATTTACGCTTTACAATCAACAATCCTAACATTATTATTTAATCCAAAAAAATCTTTAAAACCATCAACACCCCAAATCTTTGTACCCAATTGATTCTCTAAACTATTTTTAAAATAATCATCATTCTCAATATTATTATTATCATTATTATTTAAACGTAAAATATATCTTGGTAAATTAGTTATTGAGTAGATGGTTGGATTTATATTATTATTTTTTAAAAATTCCAAAAAAGCAGGCGGCAAAGATGAAAAATTGAAATTGTTAGATGACATTTTTTTTAACCAAGAATGATAGACACATGGATGTGTTGATCATGCAGGTTTGTTTTATTGTTTTTCTATTGCCAACAAGGCATCTTTATGTGATACAGGTGGAGAGAAATCACTTCAATATCATTATGCTGATATATTTCTGTTTTCAATCAATTCATTTTTAATTGCTGATCCGCGAATGAATCAGAGGATTCTTGATCGGTGGTGCAAAAATGTGATAAAAACTGTTAATTTGTCAACCTTATATACAAAAAAGTTGCATTATACTTTTTGTGCGTTAACCTTTGCACGAAAAGTTGTATTATTCTTTTGTGCCACAGAGTAATGTAGCTTTTATATGTAAATTAGTTAAAAAATTTTATCTAAAAACATATTTCAAGTGTGATGAAAAAAACTTATTTAATGTGTGCATCTTTTTGTAACGATTTTTAATAATATTGAAAACCTTTTTTTATTATTATTATTATATAAATTTAAATAATTAAATTAAACATATGTACATAAAAAAAAAATTTTTTAAAAAATTATATGTTAACCATTTTTAATGTTTTATTATTATTGATGAAGGTTCTAATGATGACAAGGATAGATACAATGTAGAACATGAGCATATGGCGATACTGGTACAACACAACATAGGAAATTCGTGAGTGCAATGGAGTATTATGCATATGAGCTTCAGATTCGGCCCCATTTCACCAATCCACTTTTACGGTCAGGATGGCTCTTTCATCAATACATAGTTGATATGTACGTCAAAATTGGGTCAAATCGCCTAAATTTCCACTGACATAATCAAAATGAGATCTGAAGTGAATTGTATCAAGGCCTTCAGGATGCATGGTGATAATAATCCAAGTCATATAGGTCGTAGAATATTGCTCCCCGCTTCATTCATTTGGGAATCCTCGTGACATGATACAACAATATCAAGATGCAATGGCCTTGCTGCGTGTTGGCAAACCTGATTTATTCATCACTATGACATGCAACCCAAACTGGATGGAAATTCAAGCTGGTCAAAAGGCTCAAGATCGACCAGATATCACAGGTACCTTTTGCCATAACATTTATTATTTACTATTTATTTTATCCAATTCAATGCAACATATTGATGATTTCTCATTGCTTTCTATAGCATGGGTTTTTCGGGAGAAGTTTCAAGAGTTAAAGAAGGATGTTTTTAAGTATGGAGTCCTTGGACATGCCATTGCACACACACATGTCATTGAATTCCAGAAAAGGGGTCTTCATATGCATATATTTTGGTTATACTTCATCCAGAAGATAAATCACAAACCCCTGATGGCTATGATGACATTGTTTGTGCTGAGATACCTGATCCAGTGATCAACCCCAGAGTGCATGCCACCATTATTGACAGCATGTTTCATGGGCCATGTGGAATGCTGAATCCCAATGCACCATGCATGGTTGATGATGGTACAGGACACAAAAATGTAACTAGGGATACCCCAAACAATTCCAGGATGAACCCATCCAAGGGGAGGACTATTATCCTGTGGAATAAGTCAAATAAATCATGGAAGAAAGATCAATGTGGAGGTTGCATTGGGAGAATGTACATGGCTCATCCAGGTGAAGGTGAGCGATACTATCTTTGTTTACTGTTGACAAAAAGTACCATTAATTTTAACCGGTTAACTGGTTACGAACAGATTACCATTGCCATATTTAGTTAAAGTAAAATAAAATTTTCATAAATTTAATTTACAATAAAAATCTTTCTTTTTAAAATAAAATTTTGCTGACAATTTCAGAACTTAATCTAGTCCTTTTTGCAGTTATTTGATTACCAGCATCGTTAAAAAGTCTTTCAGATGGCATAGACATTGTAGGTATTGAAAGATATTTGACTGCAATAATATTTTTGTTTTATTATTTGGTACACGAAATTTAGGATCTATTTTCTTGATAAATCTTTTAAAACCTTTCTGTGTAGCATATTAAAAGGCAAAGAGTCTAATACAACCCATTCGGCTACAACAAGATGTAATTCATTCATCTTGTGTTGTGGATGTTCTTTAGTTTTTTCAAACACATCTGCTAATTTTGGTTGTTTTAAATCGATTTTCTAAAAAAATTTGAATTATGATAAATAAATACATTTATTAAACAAATAATGTAAAATCTAAACATACTTCAG
>CAJVPN010000260.1:0-34452 GCA_910592215.1 Entrophospora candida
TGGATAGAAGATGACTTTATGTTCTTTCTTCAATTAATTCTTGAAGTAAGGGTTTTTGGTTTTTAAAATCATCTTGGATTGCTAAGATATGTCTAGCACAACAAGACAAAGGTCCTTCAAGAGAAACTTCAAACAAAAAATTTGAATGGGATTATTTTATATTCATAAATTCAATGCAATTACCAGAATTAAAAAATCTATTTTTATGTGTGACCTGAGGTGGGCCAAAATTACATGTTTCAAATTTGGAAAATTTTATATATACATATGTAAACTTGATAAGTCAGTCATGTAGGGGTGAGGTCATATGACCAACTTATTGAGTAAACTGACTTATAAATTACTTAAATATTAAGAAAATGGGATGAAAATTTTGGCCAACTTATTGAGTAAACCAACTTATCAAGTTTACATATGTAACATATAAAAATTACATGATTTTCAAAAGCTTATAACTCCTGAACCAATAATTATTTTTTAATTGTCTTGACAATAGATTGTAGAACTAGTCAAAAGCTATCAAATATCATCTCAATTTAATTTTTTGATAAGCACACAATATTTTCTTTTTAGGTTTTAAAGTTGGTCAATTTTTATTTGATGAGTTATTGTGGTGTGCACTATACAATTTTATTATCATTAATATTAATTAAAAGTTATTTTTAAAATTATCACGTGATGATCATCTATTACCTTGGTTACCGAATACCTCGTTATAACGGATAATTGGGCCAAACCAATATGTTCGTTATAACGAGGTTTGATTGTACAGTATTTAGAAATTCCATATTTGGTAATATCCCCGACTGAATTAATAATTAAAATGATGCACATGATCTTCATATATACACTAGCCATCACATCATCTTTCAAGGTCGAAATGAATATCATTATAAAAAAATAAAATAAAATGAAAGCAATTGTAATTAATAATAAATGGGTAAAATCAATTGATGAGCTAAAGGTTTTTCCAGATGTTCCTGAACCAACGCTAAAAGAAGATCAAGTTTTAATTGAAATAAAGGCTATTGCTTTAAATTTCTTTGATATTTTACAAGTAAATATTTTAGTTTTTAGAAAAATTTTAAAAAATAAAAATTAAAAATTTGCTTTACTTTTTTTTCTTTTTAGGTTCAAGGAAAACATCAAGCTAAACCATCTTTTCCATTTATTCCTGGAGGTGAAGTAATTATCAATCAACAATTAGTTTATCAATTAATCAAATGACCATTATTATTATTACTTTTCTAATGATTATCATCATCATCATCATCATCATATTATTATTGTTAGTTTTCGGGAATTGTTATTAACACACATCCAAAATGCAAAAAACAATTTAAGGCAGGAGATCGAGTTTTTGGTAGTAGTTTGGGATGCTTTGCAGAACGAATTGCTATTTCATGTGAAAATGTTCATTTAATACCTGATCATGATATGAGTTATGAAGAAGCTGCTGGTATATTTGTTACTTATCCTACAAGTTATGCTGGTTTAGTCGTTAGAGGAAATTTAAAAAAAGGTAATTTTTGAAATAAATCAAATAGAAAAGTTGATTAATTAATTAATTAATTATTCTATTTGATTAATAATAATAGATGAATGGTGTCTAATTCATGCAGCAGCTGGAGGTGTCGGTATAGCTGCTGTACAAATAGCAAAGGTAAAAAAAAGATTCTAAAGGAAAATCAAAATTAAAAGAAATATATAATAATAATAATAACAACAACAACAATAATAATTAATTATATTAGGCATTGGGAGCAAAAGTCATTGCTTGTTGTGGGTCAAACGAAAAATTAGAGATAGCAAAGGAATATGGAGCAGATTATGCTATAAATTATAAAGAAAATAAAGATTGGTATAAAGATGTACTTAAAATTACCAATGGTCACGGCGTAGATGTTGTTTACGACCCTGTTGGAATGATTCAGCCTTCCATAAAATGTATTGGTAAGTAGCATCATTCCATTCCTCTAGATTATAATATAAATAATCTTATTTTTTAATGATTATCTTTATTAATATTCCTATTAGCATGGAATGGACGATTGGTGGTGATTGGATTCGCAGCTGGTAACATTGAAAAGATTCCAATGAATTTGGTTCTACTGAAAAATATTTCGTTAACTGGGTTGCATTGGGGCGAGTATTCAAAACATGATGAACAAGAAACAATTCAAATGGTTTGGAATGGAATTTTTGATTTGCTTAAAAAGAAAGAATTAAAACCTTTAATTTACAATAAAATATACTATGGATTAGAAAATATTAAAGTGGGTTTGAACGATATTGCAGCTAGAAAAACTTTTGGTAAAGTAATTGTTATACCTCATCAACAATCACAACAAACAAAAAGTAAACTTTAGATAATCAATTATTTCCATATATGTTTTAATATTTAGTAAAATTTATAGGAAATATTATTCAGTTGTTTGCTATAATAAACTAATCCACTTTTGTGGTTTTTTTTTTTTTGTAAACTTGTGCTTTTATAAATGGTAAATATTATGCTTCTAATGTAACGTTCTTCACAAGTTTCCCAATTGATTGTTAACCATTCATTAATTATTCATCTATTTTTAATAAATAAAGTCGAGACTTTTTAAATGATAAGAAAAATTATCATTTCCATTCAAGAATTGAATTACAAAGGATAAATAATAACAATACTACTATTAACAAATACTATTTAAAGGATTTCAATAAAATAATCTATCTATCCTATAAATTAACAAAAAATCACGAGAAGAATAAAAAATCGACCTGGCCACCCCCGGCGTTAGTAGTGTAGTCACCGAAGCGTATGATAGCGGGAGTTCTTCAAAGCACCATCCACTTTACAAGTTTCTTGATTTTATTTGGATTTTTCTTTTCGGTTTTTTTCATTTGAATCCTTGGAATTTTCTTTTTTCTTTTATTAGTTATTATTATTATTATTACTAAAAAACCCATTTCTTCCTTCTTCTGGTTATTAACTCTCAACTGTTAAATGAAATATTCATATTTAAGAAAAAATAATTACCAACTATAAAATGATCTGGGGCAGTCTGGAACAAAATCAGACAAAGTGAACATTGATGTCATAAAGAAAATTGGAGTGATCATGATATTAACGCCTTACCTGAAAATCTTATTTTCGTTTCTCGCTCCATAATAGTTGGAGTAATCAATCCAAAAGTATAGATTAGATTAGGGTTTAATTCCCTTTTGCTACATTAAGGATTGTTTTTTTTAAATGACATGTATGATTGACTACCCCCTATATAAAAACATAAATATGAACTAATTTACATAAAATCCATCATGGAACCCAAGAATTACAGCACTATCAGAAGTAAAAAAGAACAAGGTGAAAAAATTGCCCTTACAATGTGTAACGAAATGACATATTAATATAGTACCGATCATCTAAAGACATACCATTTTTGCGTCACGCGACAAAATCCAAAACATTAATATTAGTATATATTAGTATTAAAATCATATATATTTATTCAACTTTAATATTACTTGGAAGTTTTTCTATGAGATTATATTTTTATTAGATATAACTTGCTAGTTATTTTTATTTTACAAATCACGCGCAAAAATGGTAGTTATAGATTTGTGCACCATGTTAATTTAGTATTATATAGTAAAAAGATATATATTATATATTTCAGCATAGTAGAAGTTGTTGCTTCTGAAACTTTGCCAGTATATAGTTGTTACCTCTCTAAATTGGAGATCAAGTTCAGATCCAATTCAAATCCAGTTTATCACTTATTTTTTATTGCCAGAATGTTTGCCGTGTATTGTAAAGCTACGTTGCACAATATAAAAAATTAGTGTAACATTTCAAATTTCCACTACGTTATTTTCAAATTTTAATTAGTGATAATCTTGATTATTATTTCCAAAAATGGTAATAAAGGGTTTATTTTCACGATGCGTATTATTATTTTATTTAACATTAATCTTATAGTTTCCAAAATAAATTAAATAAGCAAAAAATCATATTCTATAGTTATAATTATTATTCATTGATTATTATATGAATCGTTATTCTTGTTCAGGTAAGCGTTGCATAAATTGTTGTTGTTGATGAGTTGGTGATAGCATATTATCAAAAAGTCATTCCACCAGCATACATACTATTAGTGTTACGATTATTAGTAAATGGTGGTGTTAATGGACTATTGTTGGTAGATTGGTTTTGATTAAGGTTAGTTGGAATATTATTGTGTTGTTGAAGTTGTTGTTCACTTGGAATCTCTATTACATTAGGTGGTAATTCTTTCTTTCTTTCTTTTAACATAACGTCACAATTATAAACGTTGCCATTATTACTACTATTAATGCAATTAAAACTGAAAACACTATTGTTAAGATTTTAATTAGTGTTATTGATGACGACGATGATGCTAAGTTTGCTTCAGATGCCGAATATTATTTTTTTCCCGGCTATAATCATTAATATTAAGTATATAAGTGTCTGAATTAGATGCATTTGGATACATATTATTATTTGTAATATTTCCTATATAAATATAATTAATTAATTTTTATGGTGGCGAATAAATAAATTTTATAAAATATATTACCAAAACTCATTATCATTTGATTTCCAATTAAATTGGCTGTATGCATTGTTAGAGGTGGAGCACGATTATCAAGTGAAAATTTGGGTATTGAAAAGGATTTGTTCAGCACAAGAAGTTCAGGGAATGATGTAACTAGTGAAGGAAATCTCATACCTCCATAAACAATTAATACTCGCATTATTTGCTTTGTATGCATATACATATATCAAAAAAAAATTTTTAAATTCTCAAAATATAAGGAAAATTTAATTACCAAGTACAGTTCTACGATCAAGTTAATATTGAATTGTTACTGAACTGGTGGCTGTCTAAAATTTTCATTCGGGTTAATTTATTTATTTCATAATTAATTAAACAACACACACACACACACACACACACACACATACACCACAATTGACCAACTTGAATTTTTTGTATCAAAAATTTTTATCTACAAGATAAAAAATTTATTTTAAAAAAAAAATCAAAAAAAAAATACATATGTACAGTATATATAAATTCACACTTTATAGATATCAACTTCATAACCAATTGCACCTGTAGCATTTGTGTTCCATCAGGCAATAAAGTTAAAGTACGGTCATAAGTTGGGGATGGTGGATTATTTACAGTGATTAGACCCCAAGTCAGGCCTACTGTATATATATCATTAAAGGCTCGAAAATTATTATTGGGAGATCCAGTAAATTCATCTGCTAATCCACCAAAATATACAATTTTCTCTTATCATCCACCACAATACTACCTTCTCGACGATTTGTGGGAGTAACGCCAGTTATTTTTGGAGTACTCTAAACTTTTGTGTTTATATCATATGTGTAAAGTAAATTATCAAAATTATATGTATCAGAAGTTGGATTGGGATAATTCCACCAAATAAAAAAATGGTTGATTTGTATGGCCCACTAACCACACCAAAGGCCAAGCAATCCTTACGGGAATTCTGTTTGTAGATGTTAAATCAACCCACGGCACATTTACAGCATCGAAATCAGTAGTTAAATCTAAATAAAATATTGAATCAGTAAGAGAACTGGTCTGCAAGCTATAACCTCCAAGAATATAAATTTTATTATCTACTTTTACGCTAACTTCTGAAAGACGTCTTAGGCTAGAATCTGAAAATACATTATTAATAATAAATACAAGAATGAATATTAGATGATTTCCAAGTGAATAAAAAAGAGATTTTTGAGTTAATGTTAAATGGGCATACTCTTTCTTAGTTGGCAAACATTTTATTTAGTAAATATTTATTATTATTATATTGCTTTATTTTTTTAACAACGATAATTAATTGTCTATTTATTAATTTTAAGTTAGTGTTTGCTTCCACCAATTTAATTGTTAAAAACAAGTGGAAACCCATACCAATTGTTTAAACTCCTATCAGATCTTTTTGATATTGAGAGTGTTTTGGATGACCAGCGACTAAAATTGTAAGAAACAATCTATTATCGTAGAATTGTAGAATTTCAACCAATATGAAAAGAGAACTGCGTTTGAAAAAATAGAGGAAAACAGATACGAAAATGTAGCAAGGAATTATAAACTGTATTGTGCTGTGTGCCTGTAACAATATAGCGAGGCTACCAGCAGAAATGGTGCATTTAATTAGACAAACCCAAGCTTACATAAACTTCCTGAAAGTGAACTTATTATTAATAGTACATATTTACGACATAGATTTACAGGGTGATCTATGTGAAAATAGGAAAATGGATACTGTAAAATTTGTTGATTTTGTTCCCCAAGATTTGAAACCTTTATCTAATTATCTTGAGGCCATAACACCATTCGTTGAATTACTAGAACTTCATGAATATTGAAGTAAGAATGTCATTCCAGTCCCAGCTGATTTTCCTGGTCAATATTCCTAAATCAAACGCTTCATCTAGCATTTTTTTTAGGACCGTTACATCTATCCCTAAATACTAGAGCATCAACAATAAAACGTATCGCCCGTTTTTCAATTTATCATTCATTAATTTTCACATGAATTGTGATACAATAGGGCGATCTGCAACATAGTAGATTTTCCTCTATTCAAAAAATTCAAGTCACTTGATATTAATTTAAAATCAAAAATCCTTTAATGAATTTGAAACAAGAATCAATTTAAAGGCATAACATTTTAAAATGTTAAAATATTACTTCTAAATATTTAATTATATGCAGAATAATAATATATTTACTCATTCTGTTTGTATTCTTATAATTAATATAGCAATATAGTATTAAAATAGATTCTTATTTACCTTTAGTTATATATATAATTAACAAACTAATAACAAAAGGCTCATCCAATTGTCATACACTTCATGAACAAATCATACGACTTTTTCCATGACGGGGTTAAGAACGTCTGCACGTATCACATTAAATGAGATCAACTTTCCTGTCCCTTTTTCCGTGTAGGCAAAGCCGTGTATGTACCGTTCCGCAGTTTTGAAATTCGTCATTTTTGAAGAAATGCCCCTAATTTTTTTTTTTTTATGAACCAAAATCTATTTAATCAATTTTAATGCTAATTAAAATACAAATATTAAAGTTATCTATAAATCCCAAATGATCTAATATTTGTCTGTTCATCCTGTTTTGTTTGTGTTGCTTATAATTAAATAGCTATATCGTATTTTTGGTAAGCCAATAATAGTTGACAATATTTTACTATTACGACCATTTTCCATTGATATTCTAGATAGTGAGATTCGACTTTGAATCAATCAACCAATCGTACAGTGCCGATCGTCTATACTCAAAATAACAATTGACATTACTAAACCTGGTAAAAAATTATTTTTAAAAAAATTCTAACCACTGATTTTTATTAAGCAACATTAAAACTTTCAAAATCAGTGGCTAGATTTCTTTTAACTTCAATATTGACCAAGTTATGCAAAAAATGGGACTAAGTAAATCAGTGTAACGTCGCGTTTTTCAATTCATTTTTCATTTCAAAAAATTCTGATATTGTAATAATTAAAAATATGCCATTAACAAAAAGTCAAATTGCTCAAAGAAAAAATTCAAAAAATCGACCTAAAAATTTGTCTACAGGCCAATTTGAAAAAAAAAATAAAGCATCAGATTCTTCTAACTCAGATTTTATTTTATCAGATGAAATTTATTCTTCAGATTCTGATGTTGATATTATTCACATTGATGCTGAAGTAGCTATAAAACAAGGAAAAAGAAATGATCCTAAAAATAAAATTGGAATACCACGAACCACCAAATACAGAAAATATGATCCATCTGGTGAATTTGCAGTGAAAAAGTATAGTTCACATAGGAGAGTACCTGATTCTGTGTATGATGAAACTAAAATTTGAGTTTTATCTGTGTTTTTGTGTAACTTAAACTTATTGCATTTTTAATTGCTTTTGTCAAAAGAATAAATGAAACATATGAATTTATGAATTATCCAAATTAGGAAAGATCAGTGACATAAAAATGGGACTAGTTTTTTTTTATGTCTTGAATTAATTCTTTTTTTAAAGCTGAGTTGAATGGTGGTATTCTCTAAAATTTGGTGTATAGATCACATGATTTTTAAATATAGACGATCGGCACTGTATTAAAAAATATAAATCACATTATCTTTTTTTTGTGTCACAAATATTACAAAAGCCAAATTTTATATAATATGATTCTATTTTTATTTGTTCAATCAGAATATTTTTTTTTACAAAAAAATTATGCTTCCAATTAAAAACTTTCGTAATATAATAACTCAAACTTCTTCAAGAAACTTTTTAATTCAAAGACATCAAATACCTGATATAAATTCAATATTAATACTACCATCGTCATCAGCAATTATTCATCAAACTATTTTAAAAGATTGTCATTGTCGTCGTTTGCTCTGGAATTTTTCAAAATATAAACATGTCAGTACATCATCAAAAAATTATAGTGCCATTATAGATAGTCCTGTTGCTGACGAGAGTAATTTACGTTCACTAGAACCAAAACATCTTTCAAAAGATTTTATTATACAAAAAGGTAAATTTCTTGTGTAGAATTTTTTATTCATTTTCTTTTTTTTTCTATTTTTTCTATATCTTTTTATGTATGTGCGTGTGTGTTTAGATGGTCCTATTTCTAGATATAATATGATCGTTACTTCTGGAATTATTAGGGATGATGCTTTCCAGCGTAATATTATAGAAATACTTCAACATTTACATGATAATTTAAACGGATACGATCTACCGCTTATAACCGATTCTAGAGACAATGTTAATAATGATTCAATATTTGGAAAGGTAAGAGCTCATCAGTTATTATTTATTTTCAATAATTTCTATAATTACTGTGATTGTTTAATTAATAAAGTTGGATAAATTTTAGCTATCAAAATTATTTAGTGTATCAGATAAAAATATATCTTTTAATAATACCAAAGGATTATATTTATATGGTGATGTAGGAACTGGAAAAACTATGTTGATGGATCTTTTTTACGATACTTTGCCTGTTAAACGTAAACGTCGTGTACACTTTCATGCATTCATGCAAGATGTTCACAAACGTTTACACAGGTATAAATTAGCCAATTCCGCAGCCTATGATCCAATTCCTCCTGTTTCAACTGATTTAGCAAACGATGCTATTGTATTGTGTTTTGATGAATTTCAAGTCACTGATATAGCAGATGCAATGATATTAAGACGTCTGTTCGAGTGTTTGTTTGAGAGAGGTGTAGTTGTCGTCACAACATCAAATCGACATCCTGACGATCTCTACAAAAATGGAATTCAACGTAAAAGTTTTATACCGTGTATTGATTTGATAAAGGAAAAATGTAATGTGCACACACTAAATTCAGGAACTGATTATCGAAAGATGTCACGTAAAATAACAAGTAGTACTTATTTCACACCATTAAATGAACAATCAAAATCAGAAATCAATAAAATATTTAAAAGATTGACAACAGGCAAGCAAGTCAATGAGGCTAAGTTGGAATTATGGGGTAGATATTTTACAATACCAGAATCATGCGATGATGTTGCAAAGTTTACATTTCAGGAATTATGTTGCCAGCCTATGAGTGCTGCTGATTATTTAGAATTAACTAAATATTATAATACCATCATACTAACTGATGTGCCAAGAATGTCTTTAAGTTTGAAAAATGAAGCCAAAAGATTCATTACTTTAATAGATGCATTATATGATACCAGGGTAGGCATTAAATGTTAATAATAAAATTTATTTAATAATGTTAATAATAATGATGAATTTTTTCTTTTACAATATATTAAGAAAACATTAATTTGTTCAGCTGAAGTACCTGTAACTGAACTATTTACAACTGAAGAAGACCTATTATCATCATCATCATCAACAATACATCATAAACATTCATTATTGGATGATTTAGGTTTAAGTTATGATGAACACAAATCAAATCCTATATTTACAGGTGAAGAAGAAATTTTTGCATTCGAAAGAACTGTTAGCAGGCTAATAGAAATGCAAGGTCAAGAATGGTCAAGTAAAGTTATTTTAAAATTAAGATCCGGCGATGACAAATATACTTTTAAACCTACTGTTGAATACATGTGTTAATCAATAACATAATTATATATTTTTATTTATTAATTTATTAATTAATTAATTAGAAAAGATTTGTTTTTGTTTATTAATATTAATTTTATGTAGAATAACTACTACAGACACTAGAATATTTTTAAAAAATATAATATAAATATAATTTTGCAATTTATTTTTTTCTTGGGTGTATAAGAGGACCATCTTCACGATATCTTTTACGTTTTTCTAAACCTTCAAAGCCACCATAACCACCACCACCACTGCTACTGCCATCAACTTTTTTCCTAACTTTAGTAGAAATCCAATCTTGATGAAGTTTAGAAACTGATTGTGAAAAATCAACTTTGATTCTTTTATCATCTATCAACACATTGTTCATTTTGAAATATGCATTTTCACAATCATCTTTATCCTCAAATTCAATAAATGCATAACATAAAGAATCTCCGGTTTTCTTATCACGAATAATTTCACAGCTACTAATAGGGCCAAATCGTGAAAAAATCATTTCTAAATCTTCATCTCTTGTCACCGAATTTAATTTACATACAAATAATACATTTTCAGGTGGTTTAACTTCAGCAAAAGGTATATCACCTATCATTTCTAATGTCAATGCTTCAGCCTGAGCTTCCGTTCGTCGTTGTTGTTTTTCCAATTCCTCGGGCGGAAGTTCTGGTTCTATACTTTCATCTTCGCCAATCCTTATTGTCTCCAACATTTCTTTTGTTGGTTCAGGACTCCTATCAGGAATGATCAAACCATCAGGATCAGGAAAAGGATCATCTAGCACTATTGTATGTTTGATTCTAATATCTTTGTATGGTCTACCAGATTCATCACAATAAGTATCATTAATTTTTTCAAGTGTATCAAATCCTTCGGCAACTTCACCAAACACTGTATACTTTCCATCTAAATAATCAAGATCTTCGCCTGTTGTAATGAAAAATTGGGAACCACTGACACCAGTACTATCTGTTGATGATGATGACGAACCACCATCATCATTTGCAACAGCCATTGAAACAGTTCCTATTTTTTTATGTTTTAGTTTAGGATGAATTTCTGCTGGGAAATATTTTCGTGATGGGCCGTGCAATATACCAAATATTGATTCGCCTCCTTTACCGGTAGCTGTTGGATCTCCGGTTTGGACCATGAAATTCTTTTGAACATTATGAAAACAACAAAAATTATAATATTTAACTTTACATAATTTAATAAAATTTAAAGAAGTTTGTGGACACCTTTTTGTATGAAGATCTATAACAATGTCACCGACAGTAGTCTCAATCAACACACTCACTATA
Organism: Entrophospora candida; assembly: GCA_910592215.1. Taxonomy (NCBI): domain Eukaryota; kingdom Fungi; phylum Glomeromycota; class Glomeromycetes; order Entrophosporales; family Entrophosporaceae; genus Entrophospora; species Entrophospora candida. The sequence goes on from CAJVPN010000260.1 coordinate 11,468, forward strand.
TAGATTAATTATATTATTTTTATTAGTATTAAGGAAATATATTAAATAATGAACTCTATAAAGAATATTTACTGTTTAAGCTTGTTAGAATAAATAGTTTTATTTTTAGAAGTAAAAAATTGTGGGCATTTTATTTATAGCCAGCCATTTTCCATAAATAATTCACATGATTAAATGTTTATAATTTCAAAGATGGAATCCAAATCAGAAGCTCATATCGACTTCCAACACCAACAATTAAAAATATTTTTTTAAAACATTAAATAAAAAAGATCAAGATTATATAATAATTATTATTAAAATTTTACCAAATAGACTTCATTTATTCTATAAGAATATTTTAAAAGAAATCTGGAAATTTCCTTTTGATAGATGTGACACTTGTAAATTCTTCATCGAATCATAGTAATAGTAATAGTAATAGTAAAGAAGTAAATAAGTTTGATTGGATAATTACTTGTATAGTTCTTGATGATTATGGGAATTTCTGGAGAGTTGAGTCACATATAAAAAGAGAGAAAAGGTTTATTTTATAAAATTTAATTTAAGATAGAATATTTGTTATTATTAATATTGATTCCATATTTTTATAGTGAAAGAACATTTGATCCACTTAACAATCAATCATCCACATTCACATCTGATACTACTGGATTAAATCCAGCCTCTAAAAGAATGCATCCAATTGAATTCTATGAAAAAGACATTATTTACAAATATACCAAAGTAATATTTATAAATTTTTATAAATATTCATCATAAATATAATTTACTCATGCCCAAAATTTTGTGCTAATTAATAGAGTAATATATATTACTTAATACCATGTGATATTTCAAATGTTCATGGTATTTTAACTAGATGTGAGAATGGTGAGATGGAATTTTTATCAATGAATGATGATTATAAATCTCTAAATTCAAATAGTTTAAATTGTTCAATTAGTCAAGGATCAGTCAAAGGACAAAAATTTAAATGTCAATTAATTGATATCCTTAACAATTTATTATATACACACAATATATTTATTTATATATTTTCTTTAATAACAACAAATTCAACACTTTATCCATATAATTTAAAGATTTTAAAAGGAAAAAAGCCAACAGATTCATCAATATCATTAATCAATCATGATTTTGCTTCATTAATATTTGGATTGGAAAAGTAATTAAAATTAGAAACATTTGTGGAAAAAACAATCAATATATTAGAAAAAAGAAGATTAATTAAGATATATATATTCTAGTTTACAGGAAGAGATATTCTTAACTGGTTATTCAGATGGATTAATCACATTTCAAACACTAAACTCTGTTCCAGAAGCACTTACTACATTAAATGTGAGGCCTTTTTTTTTAAAAAAAAATTTATTTGAATAATATATATAAGCTTAGTAAATTAAAACTTTTTTTTTAAAAAGGAACCAATTCAAGCTATATATTCAATATGTTTAAAATTTGAAAGTACTCCAGAATCTAGTATTTTATTCTTTACAAGGAAAAATTCAGATGATATTCATAATGCATTTATTATAGTTGGGTAACTAATTATTTTATTGCTTTGTTAGAAAAAGCAAAAATATTTGACTAATTTATTTATTTATTTTTTAGTGAAGAGGATACAATCACTTTGATTACCATTGATTCTGCTTCAAAACAGGATTCTACTATTGCATCAATTGCATATAAAGAATATCATGTTCCAAATACTGTTCATTCATCTTTTCTTTATAAGGTAGGAAATACATTGTCAAGTATTATACATGTGCAAGTATATATATATATCTATATATGTTAATACCAAAGTGATTACTTTAGAATAGATCGATCATGTCAGTTGATAAAGGACAAATAATATCTTTAAATTTTGATCAAGTGATTTACAAAAATGGTAATAATCAATTAATCAATTAGAATGTCATAACATTTATTTTTTAGTATTTCATATATATATATTTTTTTTTTCTAAAAATTTTATAGAACAATTTATCACTTTAAATCCTGATTTCATTGATTTTCCAAATGGATGTGTTAGAATATGTTGTTTAAATGAATTTGGTGATGGTGGAATATTAGGTGGAATATTTCAAGATGGTAGATTTATTTTTGGAAAATTTACATTTACAGAGTTAGTCATCATCATTTAAATAATTGGATACAATAACAACAAATTATTATTATTACTAATGAATTTACTTGCTTACTTTTTATTATTATTGCTAGTTCCAATATAAATTTTCAAAATTTAAGTTCCAATCAATTAAAAAGACAAATCAGAAAACAATTGAATTCAATAGCAAAATGTTCCTCAAGGCAAAATGAATATGAAAAACTTATTCAAGTAAAACTCTATTTATTTGTTTTTATTAGATTTAATAATAATGATAATGATAATGATAATAATAATATCTGTATTAATTTTTTTTAAAAAATAATAATAATAGAATTTAAATTCTGCACAAATTATAAGAAATAATGTACTTAATAATTTACATAAAATTAAAAAAAAAAAAAGATGATATTATAATAAATATCAATAGCAATAGCAATAGCAATAGCAATAGCAATAGCAATAATGGTGATGATTATCATTTTATTAAAGTTTTTGAATCGGACCTGGACACTTTACCGACACCCACTTTACCGACAAGACACTTTACCGACAACACGTGACGTGATATTTTAGCATTTTGTTAGTGTCTTGTCGGTAAAGTGTCCCAGACCCCATTTGGTAGCTCAGACGAAGAGAGTCGAATTTGCAGGTTCTGGCCATTGTTTATCTCTTCATTACAGATACTCTGAAAAAAAGTCTTTGATATAGTAATCAATAAATGACAAAATTGTCAAATTAATATATATTTTCAAGGAAAATTCATTTGTACACATACTCGAACAACTTCTACTGATGTTTGGAAAAAAGTTGCCTATTCTGAAAGGTATTGGATTACTTGGCTTATGTGATCAACTTGTTATATGAGCAATTATAAAACATATAGATACACCTTAAATTACTGGAATACTTAAACACCGTGGGCGAAAACCAAACGGACCGTATAAATTCAAGGGTTGTATTAAACAAAAAAAGAATTAATTGGTTTTTTTATTAAATTATAAAAATGTTTATTACAAAACGAATTATTTGTAAAGAAGTAATTTTATATTAACTTTTTGCCTCTATTATCAAGCAAGTCTCTGAAAACAATAATCCGAAATTATTAAAACGAGAAACTAAGTCACATGTCCGACATATGGTTGGACGGCACTTTGATAAATCCGTTTTTGACAGTTTAGTTACAAGTTTCGTCACTCACTAAGTTTAGGGGCCTAAAATTCCTAATTTCTGTGGGCGAATTTGTTCATAAATTGGTCGGAAATTCCGTATGAGCGAACAAACTTATCATTATTATTATATATAATAAAAAATAATAGAAATGCACCAATTCTTTTTGCATACAATGTTCATTTTGTAAGTAACAATTTCTTTGGTGTTAATGTAAAATGTTTTTATTGTTTTTTTTTTATAACACTTTCTTAAAAAGAAAACTATATATGTATAGTAAACAAGTTGTAAATATGTATGTGTTTGTTCTTCCATTTACAATGGTTGATGGGTGGTTAGTAATTCCGTTGGTTATGGTTATCGCCTTTTATACTTTTCGATGTTGAAACAATTGGTAAATATTTATAAAAAATTTTTTTATATTTGAAATTTTAAATTTTTCTTGTTGATTGAATTTTAATTGTTTGTTTTGTCAAGCAGAAATTGAGAAATGTTTATAACATTTATAATTAAATTTTTAAATAGGTTATTATAAGAATTATTTACCATTAGATGGATATTGCAAGTATTCAAATATCATCATGACTGACTGAATCATCATTCGTTATATAATAATAATAGTAATAATTGTTATATTCCCATAAAATTTGATGTACTGTAAATTTTTTTTTTTTTTTTTTTTTTTTTTTTAAAATCACGATTTTTTTTTTTTTTTTACGCGTTGCTTTCAAATTTATTATCACCCTTCTTTAAATAAAAAAATAAATAACAAGACAGAAAAAATTTTTTATTAAATAATAATTTTAATAATAATAATAATACCCTTTCACTTTAATAAATAATAATATTTACATACAGTAATAAAAATGTTTGAAGCACATTTAAGTCAAGGTTTAATGCTTAAAAAATTATTAGAAGCTATCAAAGAACTTGTTACAGATGCAAATTTTGATTGTAGTGAGACGGGTATTGCACTTCAAGCCATGGATAACTCACACGTAGCACTAGTATCACTTTTATTAAGTAACGAATTATTTTCTACATATCGATGTGATAGAGGTTTTTCTTTGGGTGTAAATTTAACTTCTCTTAACAAGTTATTGAGGTGTGCTGGAAATGATGATTCTATCACATTAAAAGCCGATGACAATTCTCCTGAAACTTTATCCATGTCATTTTCAGCCCCAAGTAAGCAAAAAAAAATATTTGCAAACTTTTAGAAAATAAATTATTCTTGATTAATAAATTAATTAATTGTTTATTTATTTATAAGCAAATGATAAACTTAGTGAATATGAATTGAAATTAATGGACATTGATCAAGAACATTTAAGTATTCCAGAAACAGAATATCATGCAATAGTAAGTTTACCTTCTGCCGAATTTCAAAGAGTATGTCGTGACATGATGGTCATTGGCGAAACTGGTAATTTATATAATATCGTCGTTTTTTTTTTTTTGAAATATATTTATTGTTTAATTAATTAGATTATTTTTTTCTTTAAAAAAAAAGTAACGATCGAAATTGACTGTGATGAAATTAGATTCGTTACAGAAGGTGAACTTGGTAATGGCAACATAAAATTGAAACCAACTTCCCCTATGGATAAAGTAACTATTTTTTTTAATGATTTTTAAAATATTTATTTATTTGCTTTTTTTAAAAATATTTATTTGCAATATTTATTAACATGTATAAATATTTTATTTGTTAGCCTGAAGAAACGATCGAAATCATTGTTAAGAAACCAGTCTCACTTCAATTTTCACTCAAATACTTGATGAATTTTACCAAAGGTTCCCCATTATCTGAGCATGTTAGATTATGTTTATCTGAAGAGATGCCATTGCTCGTAGAATATACTATAAATTCTACAAGCAGTTTTCTTAGATATTATCTTGCACCAAAGATTGGTGAACAATAAATAATAAAATAAATGTGTAGATGAGTGGGTGGTGGGTTGGAAATTTTTTAAAGCTTGTAATAAAAAAATTTATTAGATTTTGTGAATGTACTTTAGGAAAAATAACTATGAAATAATAAATAATAATTTTGTATTTGAAGATTGATTAAAAATTTATTTATTTATTTATATATGCATCATAATGATATTTACAAGTACATATATATACACAAAGAGGGAAGGAAATAAATGCAAATAATAAATTCTTAAAAAAATTAATAATAATTAACCTCCCACGCTTTCACAATATAATTAATTATTATTGTGGAAACAGTCCGTGTACTTGAAGCCTATATAAACAAGTAAAACCTTGGGTTCTTGTGATTATTCAAAATCCTCATAATTATAGCTTGAATGCATTTTATTGTTGACTCTTAGATTTGGCAAATGGAATATTTGCAATGGTTTGCCCATTAGATCATATTGAAATTCTTATTTTTAAAAATTTTTCTCTTGAGTAGTTTAAAATTGTTCTTGTTTTCATCATCATCATTATTATTGCTGCTGCTGTTGCTGCTGTCATTATTAAGTTTATCATTATGAATATGATAGATATTATGATTGTGAATGTTATCATGGGTGTGATTATTGACACTATTATCACCATCACTATTAATAACAATTATCATCACTCCAAATATCACTTTGTTTTTTTCGTCATTGTCTGAAGGTAACCCCTATAATTCAAAATCTTTAGGAACGGAGCTGATTGGATCAATTGAAACATTTTTGTCAATATGATGTAGTGCCAATTGAGTGAAAACAATATTTCTAGATAATTTTATGGCAATTTGACCTTTTGTACCATTGAAATACCAGCATTCATCAACATCGGTATTTGGTTTTCAGGTTCACGACTTTTTTTATAATATTTGATGTGTTTAATAATCCTCCCATAGTTTCTAGTGCATTTTTATTGGCCATTCTTCATAAACTCTTGATGTTAGTTGACTTATAATTTGTGCACCACTTGTAAATAAAACATAATCAGTACTTGATCCATGAACAATTGTTCACGCACACGTGATTTTAATAGAGTGGTAAAAATAATTATTTAATGATTTGATTCATAAACTTTACATTATAACCTATTCAAATGTTTTCAAGAAAAAGCCATTAAAAAACGCTATAAATCACATAGTCGTATAAACTTTAATAATGGTTAATTGACCAATGGTTAATGGGTTTATTGTCACAATGTAATATGAATATGATTGAATATGAAATTAAAAAATTTACAAGGTGTAAAAAACCATTTCGTAGTTTTAACTCCTATTAAATCCTAATTGCTATAATTACAATGATTATGATGATTATTTTTAGTTGTTATTATGATTATGATGATTATTATGATTATGATGTTTTTTTTTGTTGTATTATGATTAAAATGCTATATATTAACTATATATATAATAAAAAAAATATTAAAAATATGACCATGATAAGAGGAATCACAACTTCCCCAATAAAATCGTAAAAGAAATTGTTTGAAGGAATAAGGTGTTCCTTAATGAAGTAATTTAACCCGCTTCTTTGCTTAATAACCCTTTGCACCTCTAATTCCTCCTCAAAATCATGTTTTTGTTTATACAAAATTATCTCCTGATCTTTCTTTGATAGTTGTTCTTTAAGCCCTCTAATTGTTTTAGTATTTACACAATAATGATTTTTCAATTCGTTTATAGTTTTGTTATTTTTTGATATATCCAATAACAATGCTTGGAATAATCTCTTATCATCATCAACAATTTTGCCTAGTTTTGATATTTCAAGTGCTAATTCTTGGATCTTGACATTTTTCTCACTGATTGATCCATCTTTAATTGTCAATTCTGATGACAATTCCTTAATTTCTGTGTTCCTTTCTTCAACAGCATCATCTTTCTTTATCACTTCTGATGATAATTCCTGAATTTTCTCATTTTTTTCATTGATTAGTATCTTATCATCTTCAATAATACTTGACAATTCCTGAATTTTCTCATTTTTTTCACCGACTAGTATCTTATCATCTTCAATAATATTTGACAATTCCTGAATTTTTTCATTTTTTTCATTGATTAGTATCTTATCATCTTCAATAATATTTGACAATTCCTGAATTTTCTCATTTTTTTCATTGATTAGTATCTTATCATCTTCAATAATATTTGACAATTCCTGAATTTTCTCATTTTTTTCACCGACTAGTATCTTATCATCTTCAATAATATTTGACAATTCCTGAATTTTTTCATTTTTTTCATTGATTAGTATCTTATCATCTTCAATAATATTTGACAATTCCTGAATTTTCTCATTTTTTTCATTGATTAGTATCTTATCATCTTCAATAATATTTGACAATTCCTGAATTTTCTCATTTTTTTCACCGATTAGTATCTTATCATCTTCAATAATATTTGACAATTCCTGAATCTTGGAATTCTTCTCTTTAATAAGCTTCTTGTCCTCCTTAACAATTATTTCTAACTCCTCTGTCGAATTACAATACGACACTAATTTATCATCCTTTTCTTTTAGTTTTTCATTCAGCTCAGCTAATGTCAAATTTAAGTCCGGCCTGTTAGTATTCTTTAATGCTTCCAACTGTCGTTGCAAATCTTTAATCGTTTCAGTTTTTTCAGAAATATTAGAGGTTAATGAGTCAATCTTTAAATTTTTATCATCAATCAACATTTCAAACTCATGAATCCTTGAATCAATTGCCTGATAATAGGAATAAATATGTTAAATTAACATGAATAATGATATAGTAATGGTGATTATTTGAATTATATATAAATTATTTACAGGAACAACAACAGCATCACTAGATGGTTTTCGTGATGAAGAAGGAGCAAATGAATTGCTATTTAAAATCAAACTCGTCAAGTCATCTATTCTCTTCTTTAATGCAGTTCTAACAAGTTCCATTTCCATAAACTTTTCTTCGTACTATATATATTTATTAAAGAGATCAAAAAAAATTAGAATGACTTTTACAAATAAATTAATATAAATTACAAATATAATATATCAATAATATTACTTTGGATCTTTCTTGTTGTAACATCACAGAAATTTCCTCTTCTTTATAAGTACCAGTTTTTTCGAGTTGGGCTTTTAATTCTTCAATTTCCATACGATATTTCTTAATTAAAGCCTTATCATCAATGAGCTATTCATACATACATAGACATATAATAAAAAATTATTATAACAATTAAATTATATAAATATTCTCATAAAATAGTAATAATAATTACCGTATTAGTTTGAGCCTTAGTAACAACCTCCTTAACACGAGAGGCAAACTTAAGAGTATTAACTGATTCCTCTAGATTTAATGATGATGGAGAAATTGTACAAATGACAGATATCCTTGCATTTCCAACAAGAGAACTTTGAAGAATTCTTGTTAATTTTGAATCTCTAAAAGGTATATGCCCACTACAAATATAATGATGATAAATATTAGTTTTTTTTAAATGAGGTTAATTATTAAAATTTAAAATTTTTATTTACCCAGAGCTATCGGTCAATTTTGATATAACGCTTCCAAGGGTCAATAAACTAGAAATTAATTTTAATGATATTATTGTTATTATCATTATTGTGGTAATAGTATTATTAGTAAGAGCATAAAATATGTTACCTTTTATTTATAAAAGCTCCTTCTTTTCTTCTTTCAATATCACTCGCAGCTTTCTCTGACCCAGCTAAATCAATTAAGTTCTTTTATTTAAATATAAATAAAAGAGTATATATTCTTAGATATCAGGTGATTATTAATAAAATAATCAAATCTAAAATAAATAAATAAATATATACCAACACAGAAACAGAAACAGATCCCGATGTTTTAGCCGATGATGAAGCCGATGAGGATGATGAAAACCGACGAGGCATAGCATCTTTTGAAGAACTTTCAATTACCATTTTGAATAATGTATGTGAACGGCTGCTTCTTTCATTCCAATTTGTTGAACCTGTATGACGATTTAATTCGCCCCGTGAAATCTCCTTCATGACTTCTGAAGGTTTTGTGACCACAACCTCTGAGAGACTAGGAATATGAACGCCATGCTAATAACACATACAAATAAATAAGATATCAAATTTAAAAATAATGATAAATGATATAGTAAATTATATTGATACTAACTAATCTGTCTTCATGAATTTTAAGATCTTTATTAACAGGAATAAGTAAATCATTTATTTTTTCATTGTATATTTCCATGTATGATACCCTGAGTAGAAATTCTTTTTCATTACACTATAAATAATTCAGTGATGTTATTAATAATTAATTCATTAGAATTCGAAATTAATAGATATTATTTACTTGCATTTCTAATATATGAAAAAACGGTATCTACAGCCTGCTTAATCACACCAGGTTGATTCTTGTTACCTTTATCAAAATGAATATATCATAAAAGAACGTCATTAATACACCATTTTTGCAGATATAGATTATATATTAAATATCAATCAACCAAACATGTAAACTAAATATTTACCCGACTGTTATTATCATATACAAAATAAAAATAAAAAAGTTTAATACTTGTTGATTGTAGAAAACAAATGAGAGAACGAATAACAATCTAAAGTCTAATAACGCATGCATACCATTGTCTAAAATAAAACAGATAAAAGATGGATCAAGTTAGAAGATATTTATTCATTTGTTATTTAACTTGATAATTATATCATTGAATAATTATTGATCACTTACGAAAGTTTTGCCGGAGGATGTTTGACCGTATGCGAAAACTGTACCTATATATTAAATTTAGAAAGATATATATATTATTTTTTAACATCACAAGAGCACATTTTTATATAATTGCACATACCATTGTAGCCTTCCATGGTAGCTCTATTGAAATTATACAATTATAATAATACAATTAATAAGAGTAACAAAATCAACACATCAAATAATTTTACTTACTTGATTGTATCTTTAACTCCACGATCAAATAAAGCTTTATTATCGCTACCTGTGAAAATCTCATCTAAATGTGATAACATATAGATAGTGTAAAAATTGATGTATATAGTTCATTTCCAATTATAAAAATTATAATGATTATGTGTATAACACACAGTGCATGCATACATACCATAAAAAAATTCACTTATTTGTTTACGATTCTTTTCAGCAAAAATTTGTTCTAATGATAATTTGTGTTCATTGAAATCAACGTCCCAAATGTTAAAATCGGTTCTAGTAAGTTCAGTTTCATTTGGTGGTCGTAATCGAATAGTAACTTTAACGTTTTCTCGAGCAGTTGCTGTTGGTGCCATTGTTATTTATTATTAGAAGTATATTTTATTTTTATTATTGGTATTATTAATTATTTTTATTTCATTTACAAATATAAATTTTTTGTTGACATTTTTTTCAAATTTAGATTCGAGTAACTGGTGATCAGGGTCTAAAATTAATATTAAGCGCGTCATAATTAAATTTGTGACCTGCAAATGGAAATATATACACGGTCAATGTCAATATAATAGAAAGGTTTTTTGTACCACCTAAAAATTTATCACGAATTAATTTAAATAACCCTTTTTGGTTGGTAAATCCAAATTATAAAATATTCAGAAAAAAATAATGGACAGAGCAGTCAAAGGAGCAACTAAATCAAAATGTGCAGCACCTAAACAAAAATATCTTGAGGGTAAAATTTTCTCATCTTTGACATTTATAATTTTAAATTCTATTGGGTATTTTAATTTACATATATATTATTTATATAGTTCTCATACCAGCAACTTCAAGTAGTGATGCTTTGAAAACAATATTTGCGTCATTAGAACATCGTTTACGAGAAAATTCTTGGACGGTAAGTATTCGCTATATAAAGAGAATAATTTTAGCGAAAAACTTGTTAATTGTTAATTTATTAACACTAATTGACTTTAAAAATTTTTTTTTTGAAAAAAGATTGTATTCAAAAGTCTTATTGTGATTCATATTTTGATGAGAAAAGGGGTTGATGGTCAAGTTTTAAGTTATTTAGTTAGAAAACCAAATATTTTAAATTTGTCAGGTTTTAAAGGATCAGGAATAGGCAATGGTATAATAATAATAATTTATTAGTTATTACCAAAACATTGGTGTTTTTAAATTTCAATTTCAAAAATCAATTAATATTGTGATAATAATAATATAAAGGAGCCGAACAAACTAAAAATATTCATTCATACGCTGCATACTTGGAAGAAAAGGTTTCAGTATATCGAGAGTTAAAGGTCAATTTTGTTAAAGAAAAGAAATTAGAGAATAATAGTCGTTTAAGAAGGCTTACAGTTGCCAAGGGTCTTTTGCGAGAAGTTAAGATTCTTCAACGACAATTAGATGCTTTATTAAATTGTAAGGTATGAATATATTTGTGCTTAATATATATGGTTTTTAATATAAATTTATATATCCGTTTATTTTAATTAGTTTTATCTGGACGAGGTTGCTAATTATGTAACATTGACAGCATTCAGACTTATTGTCATCGACTTGCTAGTACTTTTTGAAACAACGAATGAAGGCGTTATTAATATGTTAGGTGCAATAAGCTTTTATTTATATTTGATTTTATTTTGTTGTTGTTTTTAATTTGATTTGATTTGTGTGTAAAAACTTTTAATCAATTTATTAATTCATTAACTCAACATACTCTTCGCGCATATAGAACAATTTGTTAGTATGTCACAAATAGATGCAAAAGATGGATTAGAAATTTATAAAAAATTTGTGAAACAAACTGAAAAAGTTGTTATTTATCTAAGGGCTGCTCAAAAATTACAAAGTGTACTTGGTATCAAAATACCCAACTTAAAACATGTAAGTTATTATATATGTATGTGTTTATACTTGTAAATAGATTTGTGTATATAATCTATTCCATATACATATACTATTTATTGTATTAGGCACCAGTCTCATTGACAATTGCATTGCAAGATTATGTCGAAGATCCAAATTTTGAAGCAAATAGACGAGAATATAAAAATACGCAAGAAAAAAGTAAAAATGAAAATAATAATAAATCTGCCACAAGAAAAGATGCAGCAACAACAACTATACGCTCCAGTGATAATAACAGTAATGCAAACTTTTTGACCAAAAAGGATGCAACTTCAGCTTCATCCATTTCTAAAACTGCGGCAAATCATAATCAGATGGACTTTATAGATTTTTCTTCTAATATTGAAAGCGAACAAACTTTACTTTTTGGTAATCAATATGTTGATAATAATATAATAATTAATAATAATTCATTAGGAAGGAGTAATACTATGACTACTACTACTATTACGGATACAACCACTAATCCATTCTTAGCTGGTCAAAATCAATTGGTTCTGCAACAACAATTACAGCAATCATCATTAATGTTAAATCCTATATCTGCATCTTCATCATCATTATCATCTGATACAAATCCATTTCGTTCTTCAATGTTATTTCAAGATCAACAACGACAGTTGCAACAAACAACTGCAATGACAGCCTCTTCACCTCATAATCCTTTTGGACAATTTTCTCCTCCTGCTTTTACTAATAATAACATTAACAGTGGTAATAATAGCAATCCATTTGCTTCACCGATGCAACAACAAAATCTACTAGTTTCACTTAACGTCCAATCACCATCAACATCATTATTAATATCACCATCAACATCGCCATCATATTCATCAGATAGTAATCCATTTAGAAAATCAAATTTTTTCTCACAGTGATAATATATTTATATTTTAACAGCAACAACAAATTTTAATCAATTCTTTAAACACACGATTCTCAATTTTCTTCAAATCACCAACTCTCACTTTACTAACCAACTAATTGAAGTTATTTGGACATTAAAAATATTTTAGTAATGTTTAAAAAAAAAACTATTATATAGACAAAATTATTAAAAAACAATTTAATATATTTACAATTCCAACTAATAAAAATAATAAAATAATAATAAAAAGTCTAATTCGTTGTGCATGTATATGCGTAGATATTATATATATATATATATATATTATGTTTAATTGATCAATGATATAACATCCCTAAGCCATCCTGATCTAATTCCACCGTAATAAAATAAATGTAATATAATATAATATAATATAATATAATATAACATAACATAACATAATATATATAATTTCTCATAATCCTAATCATAATAAAATTTAAAAAAATGAAAAATGTCTTGGGTAGTCTTAATATATACAAAAATTAATGGATTATTATTTATTTACAATTAATTATAATTGTTGTTGAAAACTATATAAATAATTAATTATTAATTCATAATAAAAATACACATATGTGTATGTGCATATGTCAAATTATTTTAATAAATGGCAACTATAACTTGTTCGGCGATAGCTTTGGTCGTAAATTTTCTGATCTTTGTCTTGAATGTAAAATACCATTTATATTATTATTATTGCTATTGTCATAATTTTCCATCTCATTCAAAACAGTCAGCCAAGAAGATCCGCCTTCGTTACGTAACTCTTCAATTTTCTTTCTATAGTCTACTCCATCATTAACCTTAGATGACAAAATAGCTTCCGAGTCACTATGTGGTGATGATGATGATTTTTTTTTTGTTTTTGTGTCCACATCTTCTATAGTTGTTGGTGATGACGGTGATGAGAAAATTGATACGGTGTTTGGACCTTTTTTCACCAATTTTTTCTTCTTTGGTTTGTAATTAGGGTCATATGCCTTTTCAATTTCAACAACTCGATGTTTTGTCGCTGTCTCCCCAAGATCTTTTTTCTTTTTTCTATCTTTGTTTGATTTCTTTTTACCAATATTTGCTGGGCGAAAATCAACTAAATCATTATTATCGTCATTATGAGTATTATTGTCGCCGTTATCATGATTATCATGATCTTCATCTAAATTAACAATTCTTTTATGATATTTTTTATGTTTTATAACTGGTAAATGATTATTATCATTATCATTATTATTATTATTATGTTGTTGTTGTTGCTGCTGCTGCTGCTGCTGCTGCTCGTTATTTGAACTATTGGTATTGGACAAAGGACCTTCAGGGCTTGGAATGGCAACAGGAATTTTTTGGTTTGACGTAACTGGTGATGATGGGAGATATCTTTTCTCATAATAAGTAGGTGACATCCCATCCAAAATAATATCTTTATTGTTTTCTCTAAATGCTTTAAAAATATTAATCCTATAATTAGTCTCATATTCTGTGAATGGATTACCATCAACGCAAATTTGTCTTATCTCAGGCAGTTCAGTCATCCGAGTAACTTCAGCCCAATCAATCAATTGATTTTCTCTAATATTAACATACTCCAATGAATATAACCTTTCCAAACCACATAAATTCTCTATTCGATTAGATCTTAAATCCAATTTTGTTACATTACCAAGTATTTTGTAAATACCAGTTATTGTTTCAATCATGTTATTACTAAGATTCAAACATTGTAAATTGTACAATTGTGATAATCCGGACGGAATTTCAATCAGCAGATTGTTTGATAGATCTATATGTGTACATTTTGTAAGATACATGAGTGGCTCATTGGGAATAAATGTCAATGCATTATCAGATAAATTGATTTGCCGAAGATTTTTCCATATTTTTAATGGTGCGACTACATCATCATCATCACCACCACCACCATCATCATCATCATTACCATTATTCTTTTTTTCATTAATAACGACATCATTAATAATAATAATTTTATCATCACCAGTATCTTCATTACCATAACCATCATTATCTTTTGCTGCTGCTGCTGCTTTTGCTGCTGCTTCTTTAACCATTGTGTTTCTTTTTTTAAATCCATCAGCTACCAGATCAATAAATAATTCAGTAATGTCATCAATTGGGCTTTTAGTTAAAGTTAATATTTCCAATTTCTCTTGTACAACGTCCCAACCATCAAAAACTTTTGGTGATAATCCATAAATTTCTAAATTTGTCAAGTTTTTAAACAGGGTTATTGACAATGTAGCAGTTAAAGGCCAACCAACGCCATCAATACCAACTCTAAAATTGTCATCATTATTATTGTGGGTGCCAAAACCATCAATTCTTTTATTATTAATTGTAGAATTAAGTTTTAAATTGGAGAGTTTAGTGAAACTTTTGTAAATGTAGTAAACCTCACTTTTTATTGGTATGTTTTCATTTTTTTGAGCCGCATTGGTCCAACCTTGCCAACCCGAGAATAAGGATAATGAAGACATGGCAGATGATATTGAATTTATTGAATTGATTGAGGTAATTGATGCAGTTTCCAATGATGAGTCATTAACATCAAAATCCATATCTTTATTATCAAAATTTATAATTGCTTCAAAGACACCAATATCAAGTCCTATATCGTTAAATCTTGCCAATAAATAGTATAAGTGATGGGGATCAAGTGTAACAAATACAGGCCTTTTTGAATTATTATTGCCTATAGGGCTAACGGGAGAAGTTGGAGTTGTTGAAACAGGCGAGGTTGGAGATTTCATGTAAGAACTTGCAAGAGCAGTAGAGAAAGACCAGAAACTTGGTATACCATAACCATTTCCTAAACTATTTTCTGACATTCGACTACCTAATAAATGACTTGAAGAGGACTGTTGTTGTAGGCTTTGCATAGTTATTTTACGTTCGTTAGCTCGGATGAATTGAGCTAATGTACGAATAAATTGATCTCCAGTAACGTTTGTTGTAGCATTATTGTTGCTCATTTTTTTCTTTGAATATAAAATTTGTTTATTATGTAAAGGAGAGAAAATTAAATTTTTTTATTTTTATAAAGGGAAAGAAGGGGTTTTTCTTCCTTTTTGTAGATCAACCATATATTAATTACCCCATCTGGCTCGTGTAATTTCCCCAATTAAGTATTTTAAATAAAATTGGAATTAATAGGTTTTTTTTTATTTAATGAATGAATTATATATAAATAAATAAATACATAAAAAATAAATATACGATATATATATTATATAGCGATGTATTGATAATAAATAAGAAAATAAAAATTTTATTTTTATTTCTTTCCTTCCTTTCTTCTTGCTTTCACTTTCTTGCTTGCGTATTTCTTTCTTGACTCTGCCTTCCATATTCTCCTTCCACTATCAAAATTTTTCTAAAAAAGATCATTTCTTTGCGTTTGCTAATCTACAAATTTTTTCCCATAAATAATATAAATCTTCTTCGCTGCCTTCAGAAACAATACCAAATTTCAATACTATATCGCCTCTGACTTCATGTTTGGATGATTTACTTTGTAGGGTGAAGGCAGCAGGTTGATTTTTAGGATCTTCAAAAGTTCTTGGCTGGCCATCGTTCAAACCACCATTGTTACGAGCAAATATTCGACTAATTGGTATGCTAACCTCACCTAAATAATCCCTCAAAAACTTATCTTTATCCCATACAGTTATTGTGATGCAAACTGGTATGTCAGGTTCTGATAGTTTAACATCAAACGAAGTGTCCCAAACTGGATTTAAGTTTTCTTTAATCACTTTTGTCTCAAATTTTTTATTTGCTACTCGTATAACTGCATATGGATCTGATAACCCATTCTTGTCACTATAAAAAAATTTAGTTTTTTGATTAATGTATATAATGCTTATTTTTAATGCAAATATATAATAGATGAATTACTTACGCTGGTGCTAAATCTCTTGCCGCAAGAATTCCTATACGAAGTATTACATCCATAATATAATAAAAAAATTAGATTTATATGTCATAAAAGTCATAAAAACCAACAATATATATATCTGCAATTTATTTTTATTTTTATTGTAAATAAATAGAATTAATAAAAACAGAGAGATATAAAAAAATTTTTATAAATAGTAATTATAATAGATTCATTCTATGAAAAAAAATAGGGTCAGAAAAAAAAAGGAACAATTTAAATGTTCAACAGACTTCCTAATACGTTTTGTAAATGGTAAACGGGAAAAATAAATTCATCTATTATTATTACTATCAATGTGAAGATTTTTTCAAAGTTAAAAAGTAAACACAACTGATGCCTTTTTAAATGTAGGATGCGACCGCAAATTTTGTTTAACGCTCATATTAATTTCTGCTTCTTTTAATAAAATGTAGTTGACAATAGGAGATGTTTCCATCCAAATAGTGCTTGGGAAAGAATCGAGAGTTTGAATGCAAAATTTATTTTATTGAGAAAAGAACAATTATGATATGATTTTTTTTTTTATCGATGGGCATGAACACAGCTTTACTGTCCTTTATCCTTTTGGTCATAATAACAAATGTTGCCACAAGTAAACATAACGAATTTGTTATTAATCGTATTTTACATAGTATAGATTTCGGACTAATATAATCCTGTTTGATTCTAAAAATAAAATTATTAATAGAATCGCTATATCAGGAATTAAAATGTTATTTGAAAAGCCTGTTTAAATCACGATTTGATTGTTTTTAAATGATAAATCTGAGGAGGCTGATGCAAAGTTTCTAAAACTGGAGAACCAATGGTTATACATGCAATATCAAAGAAATGTTTTTGTAGAACAACCAATTACAAAACAATAGGCACAAATATAGAGATGATTATAATCAATTTATGCTAATTACAGATATGGTGTGTTGGAGAATTTAAGTGGAATCGTGATAAAATAAATATATTAATAGCATTCAGGTATTCTCTATATTAATGATTTTATTATAAATACAATATTACGGTCAATAATGACCATAATATAATCATAAACACACTTATTATTAACATTATTAACAATTAATATTATTTGACCAAGTATAATATCTCTTGACCAGAATTCTGTGTTGTCGAAGATGTTGTTCACTTGGCATCTTCATAATTTTTTCATCCTTTTTCTTGTGATATCTTATAATAACAAATGATGCCACTATTACAATCATTATTAATCCAGCTGAAATTGGAAGTACTATTATTAATATTTTAACAATAATTTGTGATGATGTTTCTGGTTGTGATTTTGATGATGTTGATGATGCTGATGGTGGTGTTGGTGCTGGTGGTGTTGGTGGTGTTGGTGCTGGTGGTGCTGGTGGTATTGGTGTTAAATTTGCTTCAGATGCTGAATAACTTGATTTCCAACTATAATCTTTAATATCAAGTATATGAGTGTCTGCACTAGATGATTTTGGATCCGTGATATTATTTGTAATATTTCCTATATATGTGTATAATTTTATTTTATATTAATAAATTTTAGGTTGGAAAGAATAAAAGTTTGTTTTTAAAGGAAAAACTTACCAAAACTTATTATCATTTGATTTCCAATTAAATTAGCTACATGCATTGTTAGAGGTGGAGCACGATTATCAAGTGAAAATTTGGGTGTAGACCATTGGAAGGGGTTTGTGCTGATATCCAGTACAAGAAGTTCAGGAAATGCTGTGGTTTTTTCTGGATATCTCATACCACCATAAACAATTATATTTGTATTATTTGCTGTGTATGCATACATTGTGATATTAAAAAAATTGTTTATATTCTCAAAAAAATTAAAATAAATAAAATTAATTACCTAGTACTGCTGTATGACCATATCGAGGTTGAATTGTTTGTGGACCAGTGGCTGTCATAATTGTCCAATGTAAATCTTTTGTATTAAAAATTTTTATCTACAAAATATTTGAATAAATAAATAAATAAATAAATAAATAAAGGAATAAATAGTAAATAAATATATAATTCAAATTATAAAGATAAATGCCATACTTTATATATGTCAGCTTCATAAAAAACCAGACCGCTAGTATCATTTGATTCTCTTCCACCAATAATTACAATTCTACCATCAGGTAATAAAGTTGAAGTGTGATCAAAAGTTGGTAATGGTGGATCAATTGCAGAGACCAGACCCCAAGTCAGGTCTGCTGTATTCAAAGCGTACATCTCATTAAAAACTTGAAAAGTAGTATTATAAGAATCTGTAGTTTTGTTGTCTGCCACTCCACCAAAAATATACATTTTCCCTTTATCGTCCACCACAATACTACTTTCTCGACGATTTGTGGGTGTAATTCCTGTTGTTTTTGGAGCATCCCAAACATTTTTGTGTATATCATATGTATAAAGTAAATTGGTGAAATTAAACGTATTGGAAGTTGGATTTAACATAACTCCTCCAAATAAAAATATTGTAGATTTGTTTGTCCCGCTAACTGCACCTACACCCCAAGCAGTTCTTACAGGTATTTTATTACCATCTACCCATGGTACTTTTGTAGCATCAAAATCTTTAGTCAAATCTACATAAAATAATGAATCCGTTGAAGATGATATTCCTGCACTAAATCCTCCAAGAACATAAATTTTATTATCCACCACTACGCTAAAAGCTGCGTGACGAGAGATACTAGAGTCTGAAAATACATTTGTAATAATCAATATTACAATAAATAATGAATGTAGCTTGCTATCTTTGAAATTTAAAGACATTTTTTTTTTTCAAAGTAAATAATTAAATGAATGTGATATCACGGACGAATTGATTTTTTTCTCGTAAGGATTAAAATATTTTATTTTATTCGTTTGAAAAAAAGCGAACACACTTATACGAAAAAAAATTTTGAATATGGTTGTACCTCCATATAAAAACCCCGTTGGGAACATAGTAAATTTTTCTAAAAATGTTCTCACAGAGGTTGTTCTTAGATAGAGGTATTTTTCTATTTATAGTAAAAGGTTCTCAAAATAGGCGTTTCTATTGAAAGGTTTTTTACATAGTGTTATTATATGGAGTTGTATTTGAAAATGTTGTTTGAATTGATATTTTAAATTCAAAAAAGAGATTATTGATTATATTTTTGCTAATTATAGTTAACAAGAATTTGAACAATGTGCTGCACGTTCTTGATCAAGAACAAATATTTTATTATTATGCAATGGATTATAAAATTGAAAATTTTTGTGTAATCTTATTTTTATTATCCACGTCTTTATCTACAAATCACAACAATAATAACAGTTTCTTATTGATCTGTTCCTTCGGAAAGACTGTTGCGATCAAGTTTTGTAGTATGTATCATTTATTTATTGTGGTGTTTATTACTAAGTTTATACAATGATGACAACGCTACTATTACTACTACTAATAATACCTAAGAGTAGATTATTTCATTGAACTATAATTTCCCATTTATGCACACAGTTTGTAGATCTATTCAAATAATGCGAGATTATTCTTCAATATTGTTACTATTAAGGTTTCAGAATCAGCAACGTGTTGTTGCCACGTTCTAGAAAACATGTACATGCAATGCAATGTTAATTATAATAAATAAACAGAACGTTCCATTTCTAGATCCCATGACCGCGTTGCAGATAACAGATTTAATTCAAGGTTTTTTTTTTTTTTTTTTTTTTGAAACGTAATAAATTGCTTAATAATTATCCATATGCGCTAATTTTGTCGTAGTACAAATTTACTATGTTACATTTTCAAAAAAAAAATTCAATTGTATTAGAATTCTAATTTTAAACACATCTTTTAAACAATTATAATGAGTATTCTGTCTATTATAACTCTCTAAACTTAGCCTTTTTCTTTGAAAAGGATTGCAACGACCATTTTTTATCAATGCAATTATCAAAGGAAACGTGAGCCTCTACAACTGCTTGTACAACGTGCAAGGATTGGCCACATGCGAGTATGGTGATCGCGTGTTATTTTTGTAACATAACAAGATAAAGCAAAGTGAGCTCTTCCGGGGAAAATAACGCATCGTGCTACGTAACATCAATCTTTTAAAAGAAAAAAAAGCTTAAATTATTAAGTTATTTGGACCATTTTGGCACAAAGATTTAATCTTTTATATTCATTTATAACAATTTTATACGCTTTCAAACAATTAAAATCGAATGAAGAATGTATAGCAAATTCCACGAAGAAGTTTTGTTCATTGTCGCATATATTTGTCTTGGCACGAACATATTTTCATCCATTGTTAAAATAACATTGAAAAAGAGATATTATTTGAAGCAAAAGAGTGTCCAACCGTTATATTGTTTGATCATCTATTAACATTAAAAAGAGGTAAATTTTGTTATATCGTTAATTAAAAAAAGTTATTTATTGAAATATTATTGTTATTTTAAATTGTTCAGTCTACTCTTGGTCACACATACGTTTCATGCAACCTTTTAATTTCTTTTTGATAATCAACAAGAATCTCAAGATCAATCGAATCTCTACATTTTTATATTTTTTTGCATTCTCAATTATAAAGAACCTTTTCTCAAATAAAAAGTTTCTTTAGAAGCAGTGAATACATAGCAAAGCAAAGCAAAGTAAAGCAAAGCAAAGCGAGGTGCTTTTAAAGAAACCGGATACTTCCTATACAGCGCAAAATTGGTGCATATGTGGAACGTAGAAATAAATTAACCAGATTAAGAATTAATTTCAAAATTTAGAAAGGAACGGTGGCACGAAAATATTAATGAACATTAAAAAATACCTACTTTGGTGATATATACATTAATTAATGTTTTGTTAAAATTACTATCTACAGTTAAACCTCGTTTCAACCTAATACTAATAATCACAGGACATTTCCCGCAGATCATAGCAAAATTCGAATTTACATAGTAAAATTTTATAATCGAATGTCTTCACACCCTCCTCGTTTGACACACTTGCTGTGTAGCAACCATCACCAAATTTGAGATATAACTTCTTTATCATATTTATCTGCTTTATGAAAAATTTTTAAAGTAAGTTGTTAATAAAACCGAAAATAATCAGACCCTCAAGCCCAAATTTTGCCTTTATATTCATATACGTAAAATTTTGTTTGACGCGTCCAATTGCAAGTATAAATGTCCAAATATTACATTATTATGAATATTTGCAGATTTTTGATCATTTAGGTATGTCTTTTATAGTAAAATCATTTATTTTAAAAGCAAATATAGATATTAAAATTTTTCTTTTACATTTATTCCTATATACATATGTAAATAATGATTAGAACAATAAACAACAACAATAATGATTAAATTTATCTCTGACTTTATTATTTATTTATCAAATGATGTTATTAAATATAAGTTATAATATAAGTTAAAATAAAAGAGGAATTTATATAAACTATTGAATGATTGATAAAACGTTCGTTAAAATATTTTGCAAGCTTCATAGATCTTGTCCCTAAAGCTTGTACAAACTATTGAATAATTGATAAAACGTTCGTTAGAATATTTTGCGAGCTTCATAGATCTTGCCCTTAACGCTTGTACAAACTATTGAATAATTGATCAAACCTTCGTTAGTATATTTTGTTCATAAATCTTGTCCTTAAAGCTTACTTCGATCACACCTATATACAAACCGGATCTTAATCTTTATTATCATCCTCAAAAACGATGATTCGTTGTCGTCGTTACTACTAATTATAATATTATTAATATTATACAAAAATGTAACCAATCAAATCAATCAACGAATTTTATCTTTTTTTAATTTTTTAAATGTTTCCTTTTAACTAAATAAAATATATAATAAAAATTAACAAAAAGAGGGGCCAGGACTCTTTACCGACAATCTAAGTAAAGTCGAACTTGACGTAGAAATGATCTTGCAAGGAGCACCACGACCCCCACAGAAACCACAAGATCGTAATTGTGAAATACGGATTCAAACAGTATTAAATGACCGTAACATTAGATCAACTATAAAGTTTCTTCGGGGCATTGCCCATAATATTTCA
>CAJVPN010000261.1:0-34451 GCA_910592215.1 Entrophospora candida
CATAAACCCTGTAGATAATAAAGTAATGAGTCACTTTTTAATACCTTTAACTGATCTTATGGTAGCTGCTAATGGCTTTGATGTATTTATAATTGGTGGCAGTACTTATGGTGGTTATTTAAAAAGATATCACACATTCCTAAAAGAGAAATGGTGAAAAATTGATATTATTATTAGATTTGTTATTTTGTAATATAGGTTAGAAGCATATAGATATATATACATATTTTAGGAGTTTCATTGTTTTAAAGGAAAATAAAAACCAATTTCATTACATTCTTGCCATATTGATATGATATTAATATGCTAACAATAACACTGGAAAATTTAAATTCTATTATTTATGATAAAAGAATATGAAGTTTGTTTTTGTTGAAACATTATTAACTTATTCTATATTATTTTCCATTTTTTCCAAAATTTTACATGTTTCTTACCCTGAAGGCTTCTGGGACCTCATTTAAACGTTTACAAATTTTAGTTTCGTGAATAATACTACTAATATTATCTTCAATTTTAAAGAACAAAAAAATTCCACGTTTAAATATTCAATAATAGCAATCTTCGAATATTATTATACCAAGCATGGTTGCATCTACATCTTTGGTTGCTTAAACGAAATCATCTTTGATGTTTATATCAGCCCCGTCTGTTAATTTATGGAAAAGACCGCATGGTTTGTATGGAGGATCTTGAAATGAACACATGGAATGCTACTATAATGTCTCATTCATTCCATACAATAATAAATTATTATGAAATTAGAACGTTCAAGTACATGCTTGAGAAACATTTCATATAGAAGTAAAATATCTTCCATAGAATTTCTTATATTGATATATGTACGTAATATAATTTTTTTTTTAAATATCTGAATAAAAGTTTCCGGGGGATATTAGCCATTTTTTCAAAAAATAAAAATGTTTAAAAAATTTATAAAGGTGAAATAAATTATATACAATAAATTGTTAATAATGTAATATTATTTTATTCGTTTAATAATTATTAATTAGTTTCTTTTTAAATAACAATAAAGACACACCAGAACTACAACAGAAAATGTATACAGAACTATATTATTGGTTATCAATACAGACAAATTTCCAAAGTAAATTGAACGAGATAAAAAATAATTTTCCAAAACATAAACATTTATATATTTATATTACGATGTATATATTTTATAGTCCATTTTTCAATTTAATAGGTTTTCAGATTTAGTGACAAAAGTTCGTGAATCATATCCGATATCAGAGATAACACCAAAGGAACTTCACGATATGATTTCTAAAGCACCTAAACCAATAATTCTTGATGTACGTGAGAAAGATGAACAATCAAATGGAATTATACCAACAGCAATTCCATTATCACGAGGGGTACTAGAGAGAGATGTTGAAAGAAAAGTTATTAGCATGGATGAAGTTAATGTAGATAACGGAAGAAATATTATTGTTTATTGTGCAGGAGGTCTTAGAAGGTAAATTTTTTCAAGTACTTTATTGAGATTTGGATTTAGATTTGAGTTTAGTTTGGGTTTAGATTAGTTGCTGTGATTGTGGCTATTATTGAGACCAGATCATTTTTATCTTTAGTATTTTAGCAGCAGAAAGTTTAATTCGCTTGGGATACAAGAAAGAAAGCGTCAAAAGTTTGACTGGAGGTTATGGTGAATGGAAAAAAGGTGGTTTTGAAGTTGTTGATGTTGATGGTTCACAAAAATCATAAATCATTTTGCTATCAAATAAAATTAATAACCAAAATTTAATATAAATTGTTGTGGTACAAAATGATTAATGCAAAATTTTTTCGAGCCCAAGTGAAAGATTAAAAACATTAAGCCACCAGCAAAAGCCAGGTAAACGTTTGATTGCTAATATCACGATTCTTTTGCTGAGCAATAGAAACTTTATTCTTTTTACCTCATTTAGTATAATAAACCAGATCTTTGAGTTTTTTGCTATACGTTCATTATCCATGGAGCCAATTGGTTGGCCGTTTCTAATAAATCCAAGTTTAATTCTGGGTAATTTGACTCTACTGCAGAGTTCATAGAATTTATTAATACTAATATATTCTTGTAACAATTATTCCGCTCGGTTTCAAATTAGGTTGTTTAGGTCTGACGATTATGTAACCCCTTCTGGTAGGATTTCCCTTATTAGAAAATACTTTGCTTCTTTCACTAAGGATTCTCCATGACTAGCTCGAAAAAGTTTCCCATTTCAATATTGTACAGCGCAAGTCACCTAAAAGTTGAAACTTTTATTGATCTTGTAGATCTTTTAATTCCTCTAAAAAAAAAAGGAAATGCATCGAAATGAAAGATTTAACAAAATTTTATTTCGTTGATACCTCACGTCTTCCCGTCATGAAGCTCAAAGTTGCACAATTTTACTATTACTATATTTTAAGATTTGGAGCCACGGTTCAAGCTTCACGGGTTGCTTAGGTTTTGATGTAAAATTTAATGTTTCATAGCTTGAGTAATAAAGAAAACAAACAAACAAACAAACAAACAGTTAGATTTGGTTGTCTTAATTATCATACGAAAGCCTGAGTTTGCTGATTTGCATTAAAGAAAGGTCAAAGTTTATATTTAAAGGTGCAAACATATTGTCGAACTATAACTCATGGTACTACGACACGACTATGTCGTAACTATGTCGTAACTCTTGGAAATATTTACCTGAATTAGGTAAATCAAAAAATAATCTAGGTACAGCCATACTCTCAACGTAGCAAAATTTGCCCTTAATTTATTTATAATTTTATTACTACAAGTTGCCTGCCTCGGTTACATTAAATCCTCTATACCCAATCAAAATAAAGAACGAGTCGATTTAGTGTAACTGAGGTAGGTGTGATAAGAGTTTTTCTACAAGTTTTATTTCATATACAGTATATACAGTAAAACCTTTATATGACGAAACGTTTATCTGGGACACTTATGTTCGTTGTAACGAAGTTTCGGTACACATGTATACCGATGTATTAGTAAAGAATCAACCAATTTCATTATGGAGAAAATTATTTATTGAATAAAAAATGAATTAAATAGTCAGCAAGCATATGGTGTGGATTGAATTGACTATTCTGTGACATTTTCAAAGAATTCCATGAACAACCGATAAATCTTTATTTGTAATTCCAAATTCATCATCTTGTTGCTCCAAAAACAAAAGAATGTTTTCAAAATTTTAGTAGCCTCAATATAACTAATGCAAGGTTATGGTTCTATTTCTGACTCGTCAGAATCTGATAAATTATTTACTATGTCTGGAACAGTTGTCTTTCTTTTCATTTTAATTAAAAAAAATTTTTTACTCAATGTCATTATTTTGTGATCACATGTTTAAGCATAATGAAGTAAATATATTAATATAAAAGG
Source organism: Entrophospora candida (assembly GCA_910592215.1). Lineage (NCBI taxonomy): Eukaryota > Fungi > Glomeromycota > Glomeromycetes > Entrophosporales > Entrophosporaceae > Entrophospora > Entrophospora candida. The sequence goes on from CAJVPN010000261.1 coordinate 3,392, forward strand.
GAATTTCGTAACGAGTATATATTCATATGAAATCAGACCCAGTAAAGGTATTAAGATTTAACACCTGACAAGTTATATTAATCACGTCTGGCTGCGTAAAGGGATTAAAGCCCTAATTTGGTAATAATCGTCTTGACTAAATTGACTTAACATAATGACTAATACCTAAGGGTAAGTAAATAAACGGGGGACAACTCAGGGTCACACGTATAGATCTGGTGAACCCGCAATTAATATTAAAATCCTTGAAACCTTTAAACTTCAGCTTTATTTTTTATATATTTTATATATGGCTGGCTACCTTTTCTACAACTCTTAAAAAGAAAGGATCAGTTGAAAAAAGTAAAAATGACAAGAATTTATCATATTACACACATTAAAATTATATTAATATTAAATATTAAATATAAAATCTTGACATTAATAGAAACATATTCAAGAAAAAGAAACTGTTCCAGAAGCTAAAAATCTTAAACACAAGAAGCTTTGCAGCAAATTTAGAAATTCAACCTGATCTCAGAGGAAAGTTAGTATATTTCTTCTTTAAGCATGATAAATATCTAGAGGCATCTATTCTAAAGGATATCTGATCAAGCACCTTACTGGAGCAACAGACTGACTGCAACTATAGTGGACATTGCTTCTTTCATTAGGCAAAAGATTAAATTGAATGGTGAATTTTATGGAATATGATTAAGTGAGATTGATGAAGGATTGGGATTGACTTTTTTTGGAAGGGAAAACAATGTAGAAAAAAATATGATAATAAAATGGTATGGGATGCTGATATCATTTAAGATAAGTATGTTAGGAAAATTGTAAATTAATTTCATTGGGGATTTTCAAAGAAAGGGCAATATAAAAAGTGGAAACAATATATATATATAACACAAATAACTGCAGAGTTTCCTGCATTACTGGAAATTATTATGAATCTTGGTATAAATTCTGAGGATAAAGAAGATAGGTTATTTTTGCAAATAAGATCAAGCTTTTATTTGAATTATTTATATGAAAGGTCACCAAAAACATGGTGGATACATACATATTTATTTATTTAGTTCATTTTAGCATTTTTGTAAACAATTTTAGCACTCTGATTCATTTCTATGATTTGTGGTTTCTTTATTTTATTGAATGAAAATTTTGTTTACAATTCAAATATATTTTTTTTTATGAATAAGGAGTTAATATTAAAATTAAAAAACCCATGTTGTGCGTGAAATTCAAATTAGCCAATCAAAATTTTGTATTCAAACACCACCCCAAAATTCAATTGGTAAATTTCAAATTGACACAATTTTTCATGTACAACATTAAATTTGTTTTTCTAATTGTTTATATACATGAGTCCTACACATATATCTCTTTATCTATTCACCATTCACACTCTCTTTATACATATTACAATTGTTTTAATTTCATTGTTTGTTAAAATTTTTATTTGCAAACAACTACTACTAGAAACTAGAAATGAATGTATATATTATTCAATATAATTTTATGCTTGAAAGTCATTTTCGCTCCAAAATTGACAAATCTCAGAAATATAAAGGTATTAGTCTTGGGAACTCAACTTTGGTGGATCGGCTGCTTAAAAACGCTCATGTATAAAGTTTTAAATTTTAGAAGGCGTGACAGTTTTGGATTCACAATATTTATATGTGCAACCCTGAGTTGTCCCCCATTTGTTTCCTTACCCTTAAGGTATTTAGTCATTATGTTAAGTCAATTTAGTCAAATGCTCATTTTAGCATATCAGCCGATTTTGTTTTTTGGGCCTTTTTTCAAACCTTATGTCTTATTGTGTCTCGATGTTAAACACGAGTATTTTTAATGTGTAAATTGGTCAGTAGAATGATAATTAAAAAAAACCTATTTTACTATTTAACAGCCTTTCAAACCAATGGCCCCACCTCAAAACCAATGGGTTTTTGCTAGTATAAAGTATTCATAACGTTATGATCATACCGTACTGAATTTTGGGGATCAAACAAAATCAGAGCAACCAGGTTATGCGGCCAACCCTGATATTATTAATATGGTAGCAGGATGACTGTTTATTGAAAAAAAGAGAAATTTTATATAATTCAAAATTTATTTTAAAATGAAAAAAATGGTTGGATATCTTGTTCACATGATAATGCTTGTATATGTTTATCGCATTATCTTTTCTTTACTTTTTGACTTTTAAACTTTGTAAAAGATGGCGTTACAAAATCCCACATTTCTGAAAAAAGAATTCGTGTAATAGACTGGTTATCCAACAGTATTCAATCCCATCGGAAATATGTGGTATATCATAAAAAATAACGTTGAAAAAGAGATGCCAAGGAATGTTAACGAATTGAAGAGATTTATGGCCGAAGAACGGGAAAAATTCTTCAAAATATCATTATGTCTATGAAACAGAGATGTAAATTGTTGGTTTTGTTGCGTGTAAAAAAGAAATTTATCAATTCACATGTGAAATTCAAATTAGACAATCAGAATTTCATATCAAAACACCCCCACCTCAAAATTTTAATTATAAATTTCAATTTCACATAGTTTCAATTTCACATTTCTTTTGATTTTTTTTTTTTATAATAAAATGAGAGATTTTTCATAAAAAAGATTTTTTTTTAATATATGCGAATATGTACAACCATAAACAATAATTCCTTAATGAACAGTACAATAAGATAATGTAATTTTTTTTATTTATCTTCTTTTTTTCTAGTGAGGAAATAAGCAATTATTCCTAACACTATTCAAATACCTCTTAATATTCAAGGGTGGTGGCTAGATTAGTATTCCCTCTCTCATCAATTTTGCTTTGCTTCGTTGAAAGAGGTTTTATTTATGAAGATTTGGTTTTTTCTTTTGGTTGCTTTATAATTAATGTCTCTATATTAGGGAAGGAATCAAAAACCTTTCAAAATTGATTGCTGAATGTCATTGCCATACAACCAACTTTCTGGATTGGGTATAGTGGTAAGAAAATCATGATTAGTCGGGAGAATTTTAGCTCTATTACTATTTTTTGATAAGTTTACACAGCAATAAAAGTATTTTTAAATCTAAATGTCCTTCTAAAGATTAATTTATTCCTTTGTTAAATTATTGTTCGGTCGAACTTTTTATGTTATATTCATAATAAATATTTTTATAATCGCTTTGTGATTCATTAATTTACTGAAATTTTTTGGAGACACAATGTTCATTTTGTTGGGCACCGAAAACCCGAGACCATCTTGGCCGAATTTACAATGAAAATTGAAAATCGTATCGAGGCCATTTACCAAACTTTAATAATACAGTCGAGCTCGTAAAACAGAAGTCAATGTAGTTCCGATTGTAAATGAGAAAATATCGGGCTCTGTTTGCTTAGTAGGAAACTGGATCACTAATTTTCTCATGATCTACAAATTGTATTATGGAAGTCTCGGGAACTAGAGGGAATTAGCATAGTGGAAATTTAAAATGTTACACTAGTTTTTTATATTGTGCAATGTAGCTTTACAATACACGCCAAACATTCTGGCAATAAAAAGTAAGTGACTGGATCTGAACTTGATATCCAATTAGATAGGTAGCAATTATATACTGGTGAAGTTTCAGGAGTATAACATTTCGTGTGACAACAAACTTCCACTATGCCGAGGGAATTTTATTACGTAAATATCCACGATCGTCTCGGGATTTTCCATATATTATAATTATTATATCAAAAAAATCGAATTATATCCAGTAAAAAATTTGATAATATTTCAAACTATTGGGAAATTATTTATTAACCAACTATTTATAGAATAAATTAAAAATTACATTAATGTTAATATTTTTTTTTTGAAAAAAAAATTATATATATATTTTCTCTCTTTTTACAACTTTTTTTTAATTTTTTGCAATAAAAAGATTTTTTTAAAAACCCGTTGACGGGAGTAATTATTACCATCAAATATAGATTCTTTTTTTTTTTACTAAAAAAACTTAATAATTTATTAATACAACATAATGGAGACAGCCATACTTCATTATGAAGCATTTAAAAGGTTTCTTTCATCACATCTTGCCAGAGGTACTCAATCGATCACATATAAATATTGATCTTTTTGTTTAATTAAATAATTCATTCTTTCTCAAGGCTAAAAGAACTAATATCTTCAAAAACAAAAAAAATATATAAAAGGTTAATTATACTAACCAACCAATTAAATAACAACAATTTTCAGAGCAAGCTAACGGTTCAAGAACAAATGCTAGGGATAAATTAACAAGACTTACGAAAAATCAATTTCAAGAATTGTCGACCGATGTATACGACGAGTTAACAAGAAGAATTAGGGATTCAAATGAAGGTAATTGTTAAACCGTAATACAAATACAAATAATAGCAACCATAATATTGATTTAAATTACTTGTCGATGTATTATATATAGCGCCATTTCTCCCTGTACGAGATGAATTTCATCCAAAAAGAAATCAAGCACGCCAAAAATTAGCAACTTTACCAAAAAGTAGATTTAAAGATTTAGCGAGTGATGTATATTATGAATTAGAAAGAAGATTTCCTGATCTTAAAGATATGGATGTGTGTATATTTATATCGAGCATTAATATTACAATCATGAAATTATTTTATTCATAATCTTTCTCTCTTATCTTGATCATTTATTAATTAATTAGTTTTCACAACAAAGAATGGAAAATCAACAACCCCCACCACCCCCACCACCACCACAACAACAATCATATCAACAACCACCTCCTCAACCATCATATCAACAACCACCTCCTCCTCAAATGAATAACAAGAATCCAATACAACAACAAAAAAATCAGAATCAATCTGATTTTGCATCTTCTCAAGCTCCCAATAAGAATAATATAGTTCCTGAAATTAGTACTCTTAAACAAGAAGTTGTAGATTTCACAATCCAAAAACCGAATAGTAAAGATGCTGGTTCAAATCCTTACACGTTAAAAAATAATAGTAACAGCAACATTGACAACAATAAAAATACTTCTAATAATTCTTCTCCGCTGCCAGAAGGCCTACCACAAGAATACATGTCACCAATATCTCCAACTAGTCATACTCCAACTAGCCATACTTCAACTAGTCGTACTCAATCTTCTGCTTCTTCTGTATCAGACTTTGGAAGTCGTTATATTAATAGTGTTAGTAGTGCATCTAGTAGAGGAGATCAAAAGAATAGAGATACGGCCAACAGTCTGAAAAATAAAAATCCTTCGATTGATACTTTAATAGCTGATATTGGTGGTATGATTGAACCACCATCAACATCAGCATATAATGTAAATTTTTTACTCGCTTTATTTTTTCTTTTTCTATTTACTTTAGAAAAAGTATCGTTGAATAACATCAATATCTTTTTATAAATATATATGTTGCAGATGAATTCTGAAATAGAAAAAATTAAATCAAATTATGAATTAAAAGTAGCCACTTTACAAAAGAAAATAAAAGATCTTGAACTTGAAATTTCTGTAACTATTGGTTTTTTTTAAATTATTCTTATTATTCTTATAATTCTTATAAAAGTATCATACCTCTTATTGTTTTTTTTTAATATTTAAAAAAATAACATTATTTTTTTTTTTAATAGAATCTGAAAAAATCAAATTCAGGACCCACTACTGATAGTGAAAGAGTGATTGACCTCCAACAGCAATTAGATGAACAAGAGAGAGTTAACAGACAGCAGTCAACAAAAGTTTCACAATTAGAAAACGATTATTATAAATTAAATGAGGAACATCTATTACAACAAGAAGTTTGTATATATATTATTCTATTCAAATATTAATTGGTTTTAAAATTTTAATTCCTTTCTATCTATCATTAATTTCAATATTTCTTTTTCCCACCTAAAAAAATTTTGCTAAATAGCGTGTAAGTGATGTACAAAAAGAAGCCTCAAAATTACTAGAAGAGATACAAAATTTATCAAAAAAAAATGATGAATTAACCTTAGAAATAGAACAAAATGTTTCTAATGCCAATTTATTAAAATCAGAGGCGAATGAATGGAAAAGTAAATATGAAAAAACTAAAACAGAATTAAGAAATTTAAAAGGTAGGTTTATGTGTGTGTGTGTGTGTGTGTGTGTGTGTGTGTGTGTGTGTGTCTTAATAACAAAGAAGGCGGCATTATGAAAATAATAATTGACTAACAATAATTTTATTCAAATAGCAACATCATCATTTTATAAAGAAGCACCAAAAGTAGATGTTGTAAATGATCATGGAATCAAACCAACACCTGATGGCGTAATTGATGAGTCCAAGATCGCATCATATCAAGCAGCAATTGATAATTTATTAAGAGCTGGAAGGTATGAAAAAATTCAAAAGTTAAAATAATTATATAAATTTTTACATCTTACAGTCAAACCTCGATAAGCCGAACCACATAAACCGATTTTCGCTTTATAACGATGCAAAAGTGGTTAACCAAAAACATAATTGTAGATCATCGTAAACCGAATTTTGATAAGCTGATCCCATTTTTGTTATTCCCAAAAGTTCGGCTTATTGAGATTTGACTGTATATTATAAATGCATACAGTAAGAATAATTATTAAAATTTATTTAATAGATCCGAGGATCCTGCAAACGTACTATTAGCAATGAAATCAATTGTTATATCATGTAAGGATATAACAGAAGAAGTTGAATTATATGAAAAACATAAAGGTTCATCAATAAAAGCTGAAAATCAAGAGAAATTGACCCAACTTAAAACGAAATTATCGGCTACACTTACCAATTTAATGGCAGCGGCTAAAAATCATGCAACCGGGGCTGGTCTTTCACCAGTTAGCTTATTAGACGCAGCTGCAAGTCATTTAACTGTAGCTGTCGTTGAAGTGGCGAAGCATTTAAAATTAAAACAATCGCTAAACGATGGAATTCATCAAAATCATCAAGATCAAAGTAAGAGTTAACTTTGTTTTCAAAAAAAAAAAGTATATTTATGCATAAAATTAATTAATATTGTGTGGATAATAATAATGTATTATTTATGTATTAGATATTGGTAAAGATAAAAAAATAAATAGCATTGTTAATGGACGTAGTAGAGGGATTGATACCGAAGATTTAAAGGATTTCCTTGAGCGTCAAACGGAAGCAATTGTACAAGCAATTCAAACCCTTTTAGCCAGCATTCGCAATGGCTCGTATGGCGGTGAGATTATAGAGAAAATCAACACAGTAATAACAATATTGTTGAATGTGATTGCAGTTTGTAATGACTCATTTGAAGAAAATACTGGCACTCCATATCGTAAGCGTGGTAGTGTATTACTAAAAGATTTGGAAAGATGCATTGATAAAATGGAAGAAATGAAAACATTGATAGAAAGAGATAACGAGATTGTTTCTGATAAAGGTTCCAAACAACGTTTGGCCGGTGTTGCTTTTGAAATTGCAAAATTTACAAAAGAATTACATGGTTTGGTTGAAAATGATAAGAAATAGATTTTCAAGATTCATTCATTTGTTCGTCGTTTCTTTGCCCTTTTATCTCCCTCTCCCTCAGCCTTCCTCATCTCCCTCTCTCCACAATTAACAATATCATTAAAAACTCTTCCATTATTTATTACAAAAATAGATATTAATCGTAAGATAATATTAATGTATTACTAATTTTTCATTCCTTTTTTTTTCTTAATTTTTTTTGTGATGAAATTAGAATTTTTGTTGTGAAAAGAAGAATAATTTTTTTCCAATCCAAACCACCGTTGAAATTAATAACTTTGTTGTTTCGTGGGTCAAAATCAAATAAATCGGCCCCAAAAAATAAATTATTCATTCATTTTCTATTTCTTATCATTTACAAAATTAATTAATACTTTATTTTTTTATGTACAAGTAATTTTACATCAACTATAATATAATATATAGACATATCACACATACATATATATATATATATACGCATAATAGAACATTTAATAAATCATGAATTTCATAAAAATATTTATTTGTTAAATATTGATCTGTCAATAAATAAATAAAAATGTATATATATTTTCTATATCTCAAAAATAAATTATAAACACTCCTCCCTGAGCAGTATTTATTTAAAATCTTTCCATTTTTGTGGGGAATAATTTCCAATGTAGATAAAGATGGTTCTGAACGCACTCAATATAAAAATGCAAAAAAAAAACTATCATATTATGCATTCTACTATGATTCTTTAAATTTTTTTTTCTTTATATATGACGGGCACATAGGTAAATATTATAAACATTATAATTTTTTATACACTTCAATCAATAAGAATAGAAACCTTTTCCAGATTTACGTCCAAGATGTCCTTTCTCAACAAGTTCGTCCAATAATTTAATTGGAGCAACAAGATTGGAATCAACCTTACCATCACGACGCCATCCGTCCACAATAAATTTAAGTGTGTCCAACCCAACAAACTATTAAAAAAACCCAATTATATATAATAACGCATGAATTAACATTGCTTTTTTAAATTATATATGTTTCTTAATACTTACATCAGCTAACTCAAAAGGCCCCATGGGCATTCCAGCTCCCAATTTCATTGCAGAATCAACGTCTTGTATTGTTGAAACATCACGTTCAACAAGTCGTATAGCTTCCATTAAATAAGGGACAAGAAGTCGATTGACAATAAATCTTTTTTATTTTTCAAAAAAAGAAATTCAATAATTTTTTCCTTTACTAAATATAAAACTAAAAAATTAGAAAAATATAATATAATGTAATTACCCAGGCGTATCTTTACAAGTAACAGAAACCTTCTTCATTCTTTTTGTAGCATCCGCCAGAGTTTCATAAACATTTTTATCAAGCTGATCTGTAACAACAATTTCAACTAATTTCATTTGTGGTACTGGATTAAAGAAATGTAATCCAGCAAATCTATCAAGTCGATTTGTAACTTTCGCTATCTCATATACCGATAAGCTTGAAGTGTTTGAAGCAAATATAGTCGACTTGGGAGCTAACTTATCCAACAACTTAAATAAAGATCGCTTCGTTTCAATATTTTCCACGATTGCTTCAACTATCAAATCAGCATTGATTGCATCAGCGTCAGTTGAGTTGGTGGTAGTCTTGATATTTTGAAAAGTCGATTCAATCAACTCTTTTTGTTTCGGTTCATCGTTTTCAAATTTTTTCTTGGCTATTCGTATAAGTGATGCGTTGATAATATCTTTTCCTTTCTCTAATGCTTCCTCTGTCAAATCAACCATCGTCACTTTGAATCCATTCTGTGCCGATATTTGTACAATCCCTGCTCCCATAAGACCAGAACCATAAACTGTAATGTTTTTTACATTGTTTGATAATGCTGAGGTGGTGCTGCTGAAAAATTTATAAGAGTTGTTATTATTGGAAAATTTAGTAGTAGTATTGGTGATGGAATTAATTGTCGTGGATACATTAAATGTCGAATTAGAAAGTAATGGATACAATAAAAATTTTTTAGATATCGGAACTTTAAGAGAATTGAACCGAAACATATTAGTTTCTTTCCCTTAAAATTTTAAAAATTACAAAATAAAGATTTTTTTTTTTGTAAAAAAATTTTAATTAGATAGAAAATGAGATGTTACACGTAATTTCTTCTAAGTTTTTCATTTTATTATTATTATTATTATTATATATAACAATTGTTATTTATTATATATATATACTAATACAATAATAATACAAGCTGTCGGACATTGTCCAATGCCGACCCTAATTAACCAGCCATTCCACCCCTGAAATCTCCCTTAATATGTTCATTTTGTCTGGTTTTGTTACAGTATATCCTATATATAACTATGTTTTGAATTTAAATAAAAATTTAAATAAAAAAATGGATAAGATCACACAAGACTTCAAGCAAAGATGGACATCTTAATACTGTTATTGTTTCCAATGACGATGGTTAATAATTCAAATATATGAGATGAAGGAAACGGTAAATGTAATATATGTAATATGCTAATGAGGGAATGGTGTCAGTCATGCGATACATACTTGAGGATGGAATAGTTGCCATGACATAATAGATGAGCTGATTAAAAGTGCACAACCAAAAGTAACATTCTGCAATAATACTGATTGTCTTGAACGGATTTCATATGATGACTTAATAGATATCAAAGGTGTATTCGCGACTGTATACATAGCTATTTGGATTAATAGTAATGTATAGACTTGACATCCAATAAAGGGATCATTAGTGATAATGTTGTAGAATTAAAAAAATTTGCACAAGTCACAAAATAATATTTCTGATGAATTTCTTAATGAGGTATATAAAATTTATTATTATTATTATTATTATTTAGAATTATTACTGGTAAAATAAATATATTATTTTAGAATTATTATTGGTAAAATAAATATATTATTATTTTTATTTATTCTTATTTCAAAAACTTTTATCAACATTATCCTATAATTGAAATTTATAGATTAACACAAGATCCAATTACAGGAGAACATATATTTGTAATGGGTCATGTTATTGAAGGAAGTCTCTATGACTACTTAACAATTAACTTAAAAAAATTTAAAAAGGTATAATGAAATTATAATTTTTTACGTATTACTGATGATTAGAAAGATCCATGAACAAAAATTCCATTATCATGATCTTCATTGTGGCAATAATCAAGAAAAAACTCTCATACAATTGAATATTCAAATCTTGCAAATCTAGGATTATCATGCCCAGTAGATCAAACCAAAAGTGACCATGTTGCACCGCCATACGTAGCTCTAGAAGTCAACAATATACAATGACATCCGACATTTACAATATCAGAATATCGATAACAGTAATATCAACTGGTCTACATCATTCAGGTGACACTGGTCTTTCAATGAAAAGGATTAAAATCTGGTTTTTCAAACAATACTTCAAATTTTATATAGAATTAGCATACATATATATAGATATTGATAAACAAACGTCCAACCGCTAAAAATTGATTTAATTTTTACGTGATTTGTTTGCTGATGAATTAAGAATGACATTATTCCATATGAAAATTCACCAATATTCTAAAAGCAATCAGATGAAATGGATAAAATAGAAATTGATCCTTCAATAATTACTATAACTGTATTAAAATTCCTCGACCTGTTGATTCAAACAAAGGCACAACTATTAGTAATTATAATGGTAACTATTAACACGTTTAATTTTTTGATTAATTTATTAATTAATATCACTATTAAAATTGGGATTAAGATTAATTATTCATTACAAATTTTTATTAGATTCTTGTCAAATTGTATACTAGATAAAATGCCGGATTAAGATCATGAAAATGTAAAAATCTTGTAATTGATTATTTTATTATTAATAATAATTATCCCAAGAGTCTAATTGATAATAAACAGTTGATATATGTTAGCTTTTATTTTTGCTGGTTATTTTATTAAATTGGATCAGGGGAAACTAAGCTAAATTATTCAAAAATAACAAGAAATTGTGTTACAAGTAATTATATTTTTTTCATTAAATATGTTCGGTTAGAACCAAACGTTCCACAAAACTTCCAAGAACAATCTTTTTTATAAAAAAAAAACCTCATTTTTTCGTTATATAAACTTATATACCTAATTAATATTATTACTTTCAATAAATAATATTATCCAAGTATTTTGTTTCTTTATTTGAGCCTATTCAAAGATGACAGGTAAGTCACTAAAATATTTATAATAATACATCCATTTCTATTTATTGGTTACATATCGCTTCAAAAAAAAATTTATGAAAGTTTGAACTTTCTCAATCAAATATTTTGAATTAAGAAAACCATTTCAAGTCATAAAAGAATGTTAATGTTATCAAGTCATTTATGACTTCTTTCATTTTATGCTTGTTATAGTATTCCTTATTATTATTATTATTATTCAAATTTTATTTATATTGAATATTATCACTTATATTCAAACTTTCATCTTTTGTCCCATTCGATTCATCTTTTCACTTTTTTAAATCTACCAAAAAAACATGAAATTAAATCCCCCTTTTTTTTAGGAAAGGTTCAGTCCTTTATTAGTTTGACTCTTATTATTTCCGCTATTTACCATTATTTGTAGTATTTCTTCTATTCCCATTATTTCACAACCTTCTTACGTTATATGCAGTGATCATCTTTTCACAAACTTGAGAGAATCAAATCGTAGTTTTATAGATTTATGTTTATTTCGTGTTTTTTTTATTCTGTTCCTTTCCTTTATTCATATTTTACTTATAACCTTAATTTTACACGTTATTCACATTTCTTTTGCCCTTCTCCCGAAAACTCTAACTGTCCAAAAATGGTTCTCTTCCTTCTTTTTTATCCTTTGATAATTGATAACTAATCAATTATTCATTAATACAGAATGAATGTGTGTATATATACTTATATATTTTGTTATACATTCATTTTTATTTATTAAAAGGTTCCGAGTTTATGGATATGGACCCTGAACTCTATGGTCTTAGAAGATCAAGCCGCACAGCGACCAAAAAACATAATGTAAATTATAAGGTACGATAATTACTCTAATGATTTTGTCTTTATTAATTGTTTAATTTATATGCTAAACTTTCATTGTTTATTCTTAATTCAATTCTTCTTCCATTAGATGTCGTCTTCTTCATCTGATGAAGAAGATTATGATAATATTACTCGTAAAAGGAAAAAAGCAACATCCTCTGTTAAAAAATCCAAAACTAAAAAATCAAGAGTAAATGAATTGCAAGGTATCGCTTAAAATAACAACAGCAAATCAAACAATCAAATAACTCTGCTTAATTTTAATTACAATTTCGCTAATTCGATCAACATCTTCCTAAAATTTCTTTTTATTATAATAGATGGTTGGGGTGGTTCTAATTCAAATGACAGTTCATCGTCACATACCAGCAAAGATGCTTCTTCACAGTTTGAATCTTCAGATGATCAAGAATGGCATTCTTCTTCAAGAGCCACATCATCTAAAAGAAGTAAAACTTTTATCAATGCAAATGATTATATTATTGAAAATAGATATTCCCGAAGAAATAGAACTGTAAAAAACTACAACGAGGATGAGTTAGATAAACAACTTGAACTTGAAGCCGACTATGAAGATGATGATCCTCAATCTTATGAAAATCTACAACCAGAAGAAGGTAAAAAAAAAAGAACAATTGCACGATGCAAGTTAATAAAGAAATGATTACCCATTAACTAATCTTGTTACTTTATTTCGTATTTACTGTAGAAGAGAATGTTATTGAGAGCATACATGACATCAGAAGAATAGAAGGAGGGAATAGTAAGTTATCTAATACAATTATTTAGCACAAACAAATGTAATCTGAATTAATATTATTTGTCTGATTGTTAACTTTTCCATCTAATTATGATGTAGATTCTGATGATCCAGATGATCCTAAAACAAACATGGAATTTTTAATAAAATGGAAAGGATGGAGCCATATGCATAATACTTGGGAAACTTTTGAAAACTGTCGTGGTTTGAGGGGCTTTAAAAAATTGGAAAATTATATCAAAAATTATTTGTCTGAACAATATTCATTGCACGAGAGTCCCGAAGACAAAGAAACCCTTAATGTAAGGATGGAAATGTCTAGAGACATGTTAAAAGATTACAAGACGGTTGAAAGAATCATATCAAAAAAAGCAACATCACCTACCGAAGATAACCCTCATTCTGGTATTGAATACTTGTGCAAATTCAAACGTTTGTCTTATCAAGATTGTACCTGGGAATCAACCGACCTTATTCAAAGTGAATTTAAATCTGAAATTGATGCCTTCAATCATCGAAACAATAACCAAAATATCCCACATAAAAGCAAAATTTTTACAAAAAATAGGCCGCTCTTTAAACCCATGACGCAACAACCTTCTTATTTAACCGGCGGTGAATTAAGGGATTTCCAACTTACTGGACTAAATTGGCTTGCTCATTTATGGACTCGCAATGAAAACGGTATTTTGGCTGATGAAATGGGTTTAGGGAAAACGGTCCAAACAATCTCCTTTTTATCTTACCTGTATCATTCTTTGGAGCAGTATGGTCCTTATTTGATAGTAGTTCCTTTATCAACAATTGGCTCCTGGCAAAATGAATTTCAAACTTGGGCACCAAATCTTAATGTTATTTATTATACTGGTCCTTCCCAAAGTCGTGAAGTAATAAGAGAACATGAATTTTATGTTTCGTCATCATCAAGAAGATTAAAATTCAATGCCTTGGTAACAACCTATGAATTCATTCTTAAAGATCGTCAAGAATTAGGAAATATTAAGTGGCAATATTTGGCAGTTGATGAAGCACATCGGTTGAAAAACAGTGAATCACAACTCCATGAGGTTTTATCTACTTTTAATACTGCCAATCGACTTTTAATAACAGGCACACCATTGCAAAATTCTGTTAAAGAACTATGTGCACTGGTTAATTTTCTTATGCCTAATTTTTTGATCACCTCCGATATTGACATTGATGCACCAGACGAGGAACAAGAAGCAAAAATTCGTGAACTTCATAAAAGTCTTGAGCCCCATATGCTTAGGCGTCTAAAGAAAGATGTAGAAAAATCCCTTCCACAAAAAACCGAAAGAATACTTAGAGTTGGGCTTTCACCATTACAAATGCATTATTATAAAAATATTCTTACCAAAAATTTTGATGTACTTAATGAAGGTGTTACTGGTTCCTCACAAATGAGTTTATTGAACATTGCCGTTGAATTGAAAAAAGCCAGCAATCATCCATTCTTATTTCCTAATGCTGAACCTCCAACCATCACTAGAGAAGATCAACTAAGAGGTTTAATCATGAATAGTGGGAAAATGGTATTATTAGACAAGTTGCTCACCAGATTAAAGGAATCCAGTCATCGTGTTCTTATATTTTCTCAAATGGTTCGTATGTTAGACATTTTGACTGATTATTTGAGGTTACGAGGATATCAACATCAGCGTTTAGATGGCAGTGTTCCTTCGGAAGCTCGTAAAAAAGCAATTGAAAATTTTAATGCACCGAATTCAGTGGATTTTGTTTTTCTTTTATCAACCAGAGCTGGAGGATTAGGTATTAACCTCAATACAGCCGACACAGTAATAATATTCGACTCGGATTGGAATCCACAAAATGATCTTCAAGCAATGGCAAGAGCACATCGGATTGGTCAAAAAAATCATGTAAATGTCTATCGATTTGTAACTAAAGATACTATAGAAGAAAGTATTCTTGAACGTGCAAAACGTAAGATGGTTTTGGAGTATTGTATTATAAAACAAATGGATACATCTGGTAAAAGCATTTTGCAGAAAAATGCCAAAACCACCAAGACATCTGACAATTTTAGTCGTGAAGAATTATCTGCAATTTTAAAATTTGGTGCACAAAATATGTTCAAAGAGGGAGACAATTCTAAAAAGCTTGATGATATAGATCTTGATGATATACTTGCACGCGCTGAAACTCACGACACTATTGGTGACCAAGGTAGTAGTAGTTTTGGTGGCGAAGAGTTCCTTAAGCAGTTTCAAGTTGCGGATTTTGGTGGTGATAATTTGAGCTGGGATGAGATAATTCCAAAAGAAGAGAGAGACAAACTTTCCTTAACTCAAGAGTCGGTTGAAGAAGAAGAATATAAATCAGGAATGAAACGAAAGGCTGCACTTCTACAAAATAATAACAACAACATTAACAACGATAATAATGTAGAATCTGAATCTGATTATAAAAATTCAAAGAAAAGATCAAGTTCTAGCCACAAAAAGAAAGGAAGTAGCCACAAGAAAAGATCCGCTCATAAGAATAACAATGGATTGGCTCGAGATGATTCTTCTCATTCAAAGAAGCAAAAGACTAAACACCACCAAAGGGCTGATGATTTGGATTCAGATTCTGATTCAGAGTCAAGTTTGGCTTCTGATAATTATCTTGATTCAGAATCTGACTATGATTACCAAAACCACCCCAAAAAATCTAAAAAGACTAACAATAAAAAAGGTAATGGATGACGCACTACTTAAACATACAAAAAGAAAAAATTGGAATTGCAATAGTAATTTTTTTTAAAAAAAGCTACATAATTTAACTGACCGAAATTATGATCTCTTTTTTTTTAGGTGTGAATGGTGCAAAAAAAAGACATTTATCCGATGCCGATGAATCTGACAGTGACCAACCTTCTATTAGGCGTGGCACATCCAGCTCAAGAAAGGAATTAAGTCAAAAAGAAATCAGAGCACTTATTAGAGCAATAATGAAATTTGGTGATATACATCAACGTTATGATGACATAGTCACAGATGCTGAATTGACGGGGAAGGATAGTGAGATTTTGATAAAGACGTATGACGAACTTTATGCTAATTGTGAATCTGCAATAAATTCTCACGAAGAGTTAAATGACTCACATTCAAGTTCTCGTGGCAAAGCGATTATGACTACTTATCGAGGAATCGAGAAAATTAACGCTGGTTCATTTATACAAAGAATTATAGACCTTCGAGCAGTTAACACTCTTAAAGGTACTATAATAAAATAAATCAAATTTTTATTTAAATAAAACCTTCTAATTATTATTATTATTATTTAATTTATTAGGAATAAATGACCCATCACGCTTTACAATCAAATTTTCCCTAAAACCTGTAAATAATTGGTTCACAGAATGGGGTCAAGAGGAAGATTCCTTACTTATCTCAGGAATATATAAACATGGATTTGGAAACTGGCGTGCTGTTCGTGAAGATTCAGATTTAGGCCTTAGAGAAAAGCTATCCGTTGATGAGGATGATGCTTCTCTACGAACCTCCAATATAGCAAAGGTAGTTCGCAGAGCGGAATATTTACTGAAGGTGATTAGAGAATGGGTTGACGATAATGGACATGAGGAGAGGGTAATTATTAAGTTTTATTTACAAATTTAAATTTTTTCAACAAAAAAAAGTTGTTAACGTTTGATTTGTTAAAAACCCCATTTAGACTCGTAAATTTAAGGCTCAAAATGACATTAAAGGTAAAAAGGCAGTAACCAAGTCTTCGACTGAGGATGAACCCAATGAAGAGTCAATAAACCGTATATGCAAAGAACTGCTGCGTCCAGTTAAAGATAGTCTCCAATGGCTAAAAAAAGTAATTATTCAAAAAAAAAAAAGCCTTTTGTTGAGGAAAAGATTTATTTATTTATTTTACAAACCAAACTCGGAAAATATTTATTTTTATAAAATATAGGAATCAATAAAATATGAGGGAAAAGAAAAGGCCAGATTGATTAAAGAGCACATGAAAAAAATCGGATCTAGAATTGAAGGGATCCTTTTTGAAAGGTCTGTCGGGGAACGAGAAGAGTGCAAACATAATCTATGGAGATTTGTTACTTATTTTTGGCCACGTGAAGTTGATGCAGATAAATTGATTGTTTTATATCACAAACTTATTGCTGCTGAATCAGAAAAGAATTAGGTCGTGGATAATTTTGATTGATGATGATCAAGTTGAGGAATTAAAAAAACATTATAGATTTTTTTTGCGGTTTAATTAACCCCCATCCATCATTTTTTATAAAACAAAAAAATTCTACTGTAATTTTTATTTATTTTAAAAACATTGGATTAGGATAATATTTGTTGTATGTTTTGATCAAACATATACCGAAACTAATTGTAAATAGATTTTTTAAAATCTTTTGACTTCTTTTTTTTTTAAATTTTATGTTGTAATTATAAATTGACAAAAAAGCTTTTAAAATTAAAAAATTCTTTTATTTATTATAAACTCTCTTTGTGTTACTATGTTCGCATGGCTTATTAGGTAATGAATGGGAGGGATCATTTTAATTTATGCATAATTATTATTATTAAAATTAAAATGTCAACTCGTGAAAGAATTAAAGAGGCATTGTTACTATATTTCAAGAAGTGACTGGTTCAGATGAAGACGAATTGCCCTTTGAACTGGGTAAATACTTTGCCGTTGTTGTTGTTTGTCATCATTAGTAGAAGAAGCTGTCCTTTAAACTGGGTAAATACTTGCCATTGTCATTATTAGTAGAAGCTACTTTTTGAACTGGGTGAACACTTTGTTGTTACCGTTGTTGAGGTTATGTGTAACAAGGAACAGGAAACGACTTTGAACACCTCTAATGTCAGTGCACAATACTAATTTAATTTGCTGGTTTTTTCCGGCAATTTTTATTAATTTCAAAGAATTTTGTGGTCTATTTCGTTTGTGTTTGTATATATTAATATGTTTTATATTAATATGCCATTTGTAAAAAATATGTGATTCTATGATTTTTTTACATGACAAAAAAAATAACCTAATACCTATTTCGTTGGATCACGTTATTTGAATTTTAATATAACGAAAATTTTTTTCAAAATATTATGGGAATTTAATAGCGTGACCCAAAGCTATGACAAATGGTTTGATTAAAGGTGAACAGCTTAAAGCAATCGGGTATGACAATCAAATATCTTTAATGGAGGGATTGATTACCTATGATGATTTAAAAAGCAGGCAAAGGTTAACTTGCTACTATATACAAAGCTACTTGGATAAATTTATAACTACTTGTGGCAAAAGATAGAATTGTGACATTAAAGAAATGCTAATGAAGTGAAAAAGGAACAAATTGCTCCTTGTGTTTTTAAAATAAATGATATTTCAGATAAGAAAAATTTACTTAAGAGATTTACCAGGAATAACAAAAATTATAACTAATAAAAGGACATATATTAATACAAACCTGTGAAGAGCCTACAAAAAACAAAAATAAATAATAAATTAGGATACACAGTCCCATCTTAAGTTAGCCATTGGCACTCTGTACTGCTTTTGGAGAAGTAATATCCTTCTGACAAATGTGTGAATATTACTATAAAGGTATTCTATGTCAATATGGGAAAATGGTAAGGCTTTAATACCTGGGGAATCCTTGGATCATTAACAACTTTCCAAACTTTAAAATCAATCCATGGTTGTTTTTCAATATAGTTTTTAATCAGGCCAAAACTACCATCACATTTGAATTTTATACATTTATGAATCATAAAATTTAGTTTAATACTTTCATAATAACCACAAGTTACTAGAAATAAATAAAACCAGATAGTTACTGTATATTTATTTTTATTTTGTCTACCAGTATTATGGTAATCTTCAGATACTTCTTGCCTTTATTTTTTAATTCCATTAAAGGTAATATATACTAAGTGTCATTAGAACCTTTCCTACCAGTTCATTTTCATCAAGAACATAGTTGATCTGCTATTGTGCTGCTTCATTTTGAATGCTAAATAGATGGACTTCATAAGGACTAAGATAATAAATTTTACTTACCCATTGATCAGAATGTGGTACATGGACATTTTTGGCTCAGTCATAACTGTAATGAGCAATAGCATCAACACTGCAATGCTGTATCTTGTTGAATAATTTTGATCAACAACTTTTCTTTGCAATTTAGTGTTTTTGTTGTAATGACTTGGCTTTGACCAGATGCTTTTTGTATTTTTTAGTGAACTTTATATTATAAGCCATTGCAAAAGTATTGACAAGTATCATATAAATCTGTTCTTGGGCTCATAATTTGGATCTGAGGAGTTAATTGATGTCATAATTTACAAAAGGCATTGTACTTTAATGATTTAAACATTCTACTTTCTAGGCCACCAAGGAACTCTCAATGGACAGGTTTATAGCTCACTTCTGCTGGACAATTGGGTTAATTGATTGACATTTATTCCGAGACCATGGACCTCAGCATAATTTTCAAGAAAGTTATTCACAGCTGCAGCTAGAGTCATCATAATTGAATGATTACCCAACCCGAACCCGTATAAATTTATAATTTGCAACCCGAACCCAACTTGTACACAAAAAATTATAAAAATTTCAACCCGAACCCGACTTTTACACAAGAAATTTCAATCCAAACCCGTTTTTTAACTTTTATTGCAATTGTTAGTTACAAGAAAGAAAATTTTACTATAATGAGCTTCTTTGTACAAGAATACTATCAATTGTTTGTGGATTTAAATTTGAGCGAAGCTCATTAACCGTAAGTCCAGCTGCACTAAACTCTCTTCATTAGGTGCATTGGAACATATAATAGGCAGCAAGCTTTGAAAGTCTTGGATAAACATGTTGATGGTCTTTCCACCATTCTAAAATATTAAAGTTATCATCTTTTTGTATTTTTGTTGATAAATACAAATCAACTTCATCTTTGTCATCATCTTCATCATCACTATCATCATAACATTTGCTAAAATCACCTAACTCTACGTTTGAATTTGAAGTTGAAATTGTAGTTGATAATATTGCTTGCATAGAATTATCATAATTATTACTGTCAGCATCAACACTATCATCATTAATTGTTAGATTGCCACAATGTCTTTTAATTTCATTTTTTACCCAGATGGCATCATCAATTTTTTCAATTTTTTCATAAGAGGATCGAAAAAAATGGCTAATTTACATATCAATATAATTCATTTAAATTCGGGTTCGGGTCGGGTTGAAACACGGGACCCAACCTGATGCAGGCCTCTAGCTGTAGCAATATTTTTGTCAATTACCATTTTGTTTTCTTTACATTGTCCATAAACTCTTGATATAATTGTTTATTAGTTAATTTTCAACATATTGAGATAAATTTCCTGGAAAAGAGGCATATTATGATCCCAGCAGCAGACGGTTCTTTTATTGGATAGGGAAAGCATCAGGTGCTAGCTATACTTTACAGAATAATAATATTAGCCGCGGAATTTTATTAATTATCACGTACGTGAAGTATTAATTTGTTATTTATCGCTTATTTGGTTTATTTGAAAACAAAAAGGATTAGTATGTTTTCTTCTTCTAACAAGGTTTAAAAATAAATGGCAAATCGTACAGTTCCAGATGCGATCGCTATACATGGAACAAATCCACAATATTTAATAGAAAAAATTATAAGGACTAGGATATACGAATCTCTTTATTGGAAAGAATATTGTTTTGGATTGACAGGTAAATGAAAAAAAAAATTTTTGAATTCATCTTGGGCTTTTTTAAAAAAATTTAACAAAAAAAAATTATATTAAGCTGAAACTTTAATAGATCGAGCTATTGACTTACAATCAATTGGTGGACAATATGGTAACCAAAAGCCTACTGAATTTCTTTGCTTGACATTAAAATTACTTCAACTACAACCAAGTAAAGAGATCATCATAGAATTTATTAAAGATGAAAATTACAAGTATGTGATAAAAAACATTATATCTTCTTTTTTAATATATATCACTCATAAGACGGTTTTTTTTTTATATAATTTAGATATTTGAGGGCATTAGGTGCATTTTACCTAAGGCTTGTTGGAACCTCTTTAGAAATTTATCAATACCTTGAACCATTATTGAATGACTATCGTAAATTAAGGAAAAGAACAATAGGTAATTACTATTTACCAAATTTTTAATTGGTTTTTTGATTTGAGTTAAAAATTGAAATGTATAATGTTTTTTTGTTTAAGATGGTGGGTTTATAATTGTACATATGGATGAATTTATCGATGAATTGTTACGTGAAGATCGTGTATGCGATATAATATTACCTAGAATAATCAAACGACATGTATTAGAAGAAAATGAAGATTTAAAGCCGCGTGAAAGTGGGTTATGTGATTAATGTGTTCAAATGGGCAGAAATTTATACTACATAAGGAGATTATTGATATAAACACTACGTTTCATCCACTTCAATTCAATCAATATAAATTTAAAATTTTATTAATTAATAATTTATATCTTCATTCTGTTTGGAATATAATTGCTACCAATAATACCAAGAGTAGTATCATCATCATCATCATTATTATTATTGATAATTCCTTTGCCTTTCTTCTCAACAATTTGAAACACTTTATATTCATCAATAGAAAACCCAGATCAAATACTAAATTCATAATTGTGTTAAACACAACAAGATGCATTATTTTCCTTAAAAATTTCACCTTTCAATCCACCTCCAAAACATGGTCCATAATACATTGAAAAATTGCTTTTTCATGATTTGCCACTCTAATAATAATCGGATCAAATTTAAATACTTTATCATCCAATGAAAAATAAAATTTTTTGCAGTTTTACTATAGTTGGCACCAATTTTTTGGACCATATCCACTTAAAATTTCATTGGCACTCTCAACCATGAAACACTATGAATGTTGGTCCTTTCACATAAAGAATGAAATTTTTTTGGGGCGAATCTGTCACAACAACAGTTTCAAATTATGCTTGTTTAATAATTTCTGTGACCAACCAATAAAATTAATCAATCACCTTATCAAAAAAATCGCGTGAGCAAGCATGTACCGAAAAAACTTTTTTTTAACATTAGCATTTATCAATTGCAATTACAAATACTATAACTAATATAACAAAATAAAAATCACAAGTTCATGATATATCACGTACTATTTTATTGTTTTATTATATATTAACTAATGTAAGTAACGTCAAATTGTACAGGACGACTACTATGGTTTCTCTTTGTGGTAAAGCATCAGGTGGATTATCACTTGGAGAACGTACTACTTTATCGAAACTGGTCATATGTTCCCGGTGATATGTTAAAAATAATAATTAATACCTTGAACTTAACAATTGTTTCTGATATTTTTGGTATTCTCAACAGGCACTCATCTGTTGTTGGTAATATGAAATCATCGTAATTCTTAACCACAAACTCATTATTAATGTAATGCAAATTGATTGAGTTAATTAATAACATCAAAAGTTATTTGCGAATTTCCGATTGTTAAAAAAAAAACCAACAAAGCTTTTTTTTCTCAATTAAAATAAATTTGTTTGTTTTCTCCAGAAATTAAAAATAAAATTTTCCTATTCAGATAAATTTGTTAGAAGCCTTGGTCATGGAATTGGCACCGAGTTTCATGAATCTGCATATGTATTAAATTCAAATAGCAATAAGGTTTTTAAAAATGGAATGGTCTTGAATCTAATTGTTGGATTTCAAAATATAACAAAACCTAAAGCAAAAGATGATCAAACAAAAAACTATTCCTTATGGATTATTGATACCGTCAAAATTTCAGATGATACGTGACAGATGGAAATAGAAACCGTGATGCTACCACTTTTTTCACTGAAGACAAAGAAGACGATGAGAATAGAAAATATACTACCACTTTATTCAAAGACGAAGAGGATAACGAGAATAAAACAGATGCTACCACAGACGAAGAGGATAAAAATGATAAAAATCCAGCTAGTAATCCTCAAATAAAAAATTGTGCAGAATTTAGAAGTGAGAATAAAGGTGAAGATGATATTTTAATGAGATTGTTAGACGAAAACAGCATCAAGCTGAATTAGCAAGACAGAAACAAACTGATGGCTTGGCTTGCCATCTCGAGGGAAAAAGAGACAATATGATTGAGGTACATGAACAAATAGTTAAACACAAGAAAAACTCGACTAAAAAAGAAGCAGAACATATACTGGCAGATGTTTTGTGAGACCAGAATTGGAGGGGGGAAAAAGTACCTGGTGACTTGCAGATTCATGAAAATGGCATTCGTCATTCAAGCCAGAAAATAGACATGCTATATAGCAATATTAAACATTTATTTTTCCAACCTTGTGACTACGAGTTGATTGTAATTTTGCACATACATTTAATCAATCCAATTATCTTTGGAAAGGAAAAGACCAAGTATGTTGATGAAGAAGAGGTTGGTCCAGAGCTAAGGGAGCATAGAAGGCAATTCTTGTTAAATAAAAGTTTTAAAAGTTTTGCCAATAAAATTGCAGAGTCCAGCAATGAAAAAGTACATGCGGATGTTCCTTTTAGAGATATTGGATTCTTCGGTTTTCCATTTAAAACCAATGTATTGTTACAACCGACAACTGATTGTCTTGTTAGAACTATAAAATCAACATTGAACAATTCCTTATAGTTCCTTGAAAATCATTTCCAAAAAGTAAAACAATATTGAACACCAGATTGGGTGTGACCAATTTATTCACAGATCAGCAAGAATTGTTGAATAAAAAAAATTATTTTTTTTCTTATTGAAAAAATCTTCATTTAGAAAAAATCGTGTAACATATATATTTTTTAATATTTTACAACCAAATCTTGTAAAAAAAAATGTCATTATATGGAGATTTACCACCACCTACTCACACTTCTGAAAAAGAAGAAACAACAGAACAACAATCAACTTTAGAAACCACGCTACAAAATGATAAAACAACAACCAAACCAAGTAAAAAACCTGCTCTTCCAGGTACAAACAGATCTGCAATTGCCGAAAAAATAAAAAAATAAAAAATAAAACAACCCATTTTTTTAAAAAATGCAGATCTGTTTCAAGCATATTTTCTTGATCATTATTCTTCTAATAATAGCATATCAAAACTTGAAGAATAAAGTACTTACCTTGAATAAATAAAATTTCCTGAAATGAAAAAACTTGTGTGTTGATGTCAGCGGGTTGGACTCCTCGATTTGTTCCTATAATTCAACGGAAACCTGTTATTCAAGCTAAACCAAAACTTGTACCTCGAGCTGCTACCACTGCTACTACCACTACTACTACTGTTGTTTCTTCTTCCTCTCCGCCGCCGCCACTACCACCGCCTTCTTCTTCTTCTTCCTCATCTACTCAAAACAATGCAACTACTTCTACAACATCATCAACGCTTCCAGCAGTAACAGTAGCAGCAACAGCAGCAGCAACAGCTGAACCATTAACAACAGAAGAAGAAAAAAATTCTCCTGTCACAAAGCAAGCTACGACGTCAGATGTCTATAATGAATATAAAACTGTTTCAAATATCATGAGAAATCAACGTAATCTTTTTGATAAAGTTAGTATAATTAAATAATTATCAATTATTTTAAATAAATTATTTATTCATCTATTTATTATCTATAGAGGAAATTAGGAAAAGGCACGAAAAAACAATTGCCACCACCGTTATCTTTAGATGATGATTATGATCCTACAAGACCTAATGATTATGAAGAATATAAGGAAATGGAAAAAAAATCTAAAGAAAATGAAACAGTCCATCATCGTCAGGATAACTTTAAAAAAAGACAAAGATCAATAAGTCCTTCTTCCGATCATAGAAGAAGATCATCTCCTTGTAAGTTTTGCTAAAAAAAGTTAATCGTTTGGTTACCTTGATTAATCAATTAAACAAAGTAAAATTTAATTCAATCTAATAATTAATATTATTTATATTATATTTATTAAGATTCTTATCCACCTCCATCAAAGCCGTTGTATTCATCACCATCACCACCACAATCGTCTTCCTCTAAGAATAGCGATGAACATGTTGCACAATTGCCACCACCACCAGCACCAATAAAATCTGCACCATCACCACCAACAGCGAAACTTGATTTGGATATTTCTGGTGAAGAAGCATTTTTAAGAAGAGCAAAATTAAGTAACTCTGCTGCTGTTGTTAATGAGTCAGCTTCAAAGTATATAAAGCAACTATATTTACTATAGTTATATTTAATTGATAACATCAAGAATATACACATTTATATATACTGAATAATTTTATGATTTAATTTTTCTTTAGATCACCTGAAATAAAGCCTACAAATACATCTGGTTCTGGTGAGCATTTTGCCCATAGATTACTTGCAAAATATGGTTGGCAGGAAGGACAAGGTAAATATTTTTTATTAATAGGTTAGCATGTGTTTCCTTAGTAATAATAACAATAATAATATAATGATATATTTACCTTATTATAGGTCTTGGAAAGAATGAACAAGGAATTAATGTTCCATTGATGGTGAAAAAAACTGATGTTCGATCAGGAATTATAATCAACAATTCATCAAATATTAATAATCCTGGTCAGAATATTTTTATTAACATTTATATATATTTGGGTGGTTTAATTTAATTTAATTAAAGCTTGATCTGATATAAAACCAATAGTTCAAGTAGGCAATGAACTTATCCAGAAGGCAATCCAAAATATAGAGACACCTTCGAGAGTTATTTTACTTAGAAACATGGTATATAAACACACACACACACACAATATAAATGTTTAAAAATTTTTTAGTAAAAAAAAATTTTAATTAATAGAAACTAAATTTTTTTTATCTAATATATGATATGTTTCAAGGTTGGTCCTGGTCAAGTTGATGATACATTGCAAGAAGAAACAGCAGATGAATGTAATGAAAAATATGGGACAGTTGAACGTTGTCTTATATTTGAGGTAAATGATATTTATATTACATATTATTTATTATAATATAGTAGAAATTAACAAAAAAATGATATTTTGATAGGTTCCTAATGGTAAATTACCTGATAATCAGGCCGTAAGAATATTTGTAAAATTTGTTGATAAAGAAGCAGCAATTAAAGCCAAAAAAGATTTGAATGGCAGATTTTTTGGTGGTCGATCAGTTTCTGCGAAATATTTTGATGAAGCAAGATTTGATAAATTAGATCTTGCTCCCACTCCAGCAGAATTAGATAATTGGTGATTTTAAACTTGGTTATATTTTTTTTACATTGCATTTTAAATTTATTGTGTTATTTTACTATTGCTATATACCTTTATATTAATATATATCTAAGAAATAAATTAATAATAATCTTCTTCATAATAGTCTTCTTCATAATTATGAACATCTTCATTGTCATTGTTATATTCATCTGATTCTGATTCTTCTGAAGAAGACATATCATCAAATCTGATAATAATTAAATAATTATAATATATTAAATCACATATATTTACTTATGTTCATTGAAGATATATATAAAGTAGAACGAGATGAATGGAATCTTACCCTTTCTTGTTAATTTTCTTCTCGATCGTCATCTTATTAAACCTATCTGTTAATTTTTTAAATTTAACTTCCTCTTCGATTTTTTTATGTTGTTGTTGTAATGTTATTGATTCTTCAATTGAAAGCATATTTGTTTTTTTTTCTTTAAAAAATTTTGATGGAGATTTTTTTATTTTATTATTATTGTTATAATTATTATTAGTAATTGTGGTGGTGTTTTTATTATTATCGTTATTTATTGAAAATCTATTAAATTTTGATTCTAATTCATCAAATTCATCAAATTCATCAATTGATTTATTATTACTATTACTATTACTATTACTATTACTATTACTATTATTGTTATTATTATTATTGCTGTTATTATTATTATTGTTGTTATTTTCAAATTTTTTAATCAATTTCTTCAACTGTTCACTTGTTTCAACGATATTTTGACCTTTATCAGGAAGTCGTGCAACTATATCTCTATATTTTTTTTCCAATTTGGAGAAAAATAATTATTAATCAAGTGTTCAATTCATCATAAATCAAAAGGTCACTTGTTTTTCTTACAATTGTGACAGTAGTCTATCATTCTTTTTTAATTTTTCATGTAGCTCTTTGAGAGAAAGTTTATTCAAATCTAGTATAATCAAATCAAAAAAAAATTTTTTTAAAAATTAAAATTTTCAAATAGTAGTAATAATAATTATATAAAATTTTGTTTATAATAAAAGTTTTACTTTGTTTCATAATTAATTTATTTATTTATTATTATTACTATTTTCAAAACCAATTTCTAAAATTTCTAAGCTATCAAAGACGAAAAAAAGTTTGGATCATTACACGAAGTTACAAAATCGGATATGGTGCAGGAGCTAGTCCACTGCGCCACTACGCCAAAAATTTTTAGTCACTGGTTCTCGAGTTCTATACTTTTTAGGAAGGTGACGATTATCACTATATAATAAAAATTTTTTTAGGGAAAAAAAAGATCAAGACATGTATTCCTTTGTAAATATTTTTTTTTATTGAATAATATAAAAATTATTCAATAATTTTATTTACTTGAAGGATAGATTGGAAAAATGTATAAAATGGATTTAACCATCTTTCCTATAAAAACGTTAGATGATTATTGAGCTTATACGTACATTAATAATTAAACAAATATTATATATTTATTGACAAAAAATGAAATTAGTTGATTGAAAAAAAATATATTTATTTATGCAATTATGAGAAATGGAATAAGAGACAAATCAACGATATTTAATTTTTTTTTTATAAGAAATTAGAAAGAAGGTTCACATCTGACAAAACCTCCATTTAAGAATGCGATGATATCTGGAGTAAAATGTTCTTTTGTTCAAGTCATAAATAGACACTTTTTATTTCTACTTAACCAAAATTCCTTGCAAATTCAATAATTGACCTAGTTGGACGGCCTATAAATAAACAATATATATAAATTTTTAAATGATTGTATTGGTTTTTTTTTTATCAACTACTATTTCACCATTTTCATTTAAAAGCAATAAAAATAAAAATAAAAATAATAATAATAATAATAATAATAATAATAATAATGATAATCACTTACCACTCATGCCTTTAATATTATAACCAGAATCATCTGTAGTAAGCATAACACTAGCTATATCAATATGTGCATACCTAATACAATTCAATTCATCTGCATCTTTAATTCTAACACCACCAATTTCACTTTCATCATCATCATCATCAACCTCATCACTATCTTTTTTCACATTTAAATCTTTATATAATCCATTAACAAATTCTTTTAGAAAAGCAGCAGCAACACTTGACCCTCCATACCTATCACCACCAACATTAACCAAATCTGCTACACTTGATTTCTCCAGCCCTTTTTTATAAGCATCTTCCAATGGCATTCGCCAAAATCTATCATTGGTTTTTTTACTAGAACTTGATAATTGTTGCCATAATACATTAGAATTGGTAAATACACCAGAATAAACATTACCTAATGCCACACCCATTGCACCTGTTAAGGTAGCCATATCAATTAAAGTATGAGGTTTGAAAGTTGAACTGGTGTAGTATAATGCATCAGCTAGAATAAGACGACCTTCTGCATCAGTATCACCAACCTCGATAGATTTACCATTCATCGCTATTACAACATCACCAGGTTTAGTTGCATAACCTGAAGGCATATTTTCGCATAATGGAATTGTTGCTACGACATTAATTGGTAATCTTAATTTTGCTATGCCATACAAAGATGCAGAAACAGCTGCACCTCCACCCATATCAGCCTTCATTTCTGACATGTTTGAAGATGGTTTCAATGAAATACCACCAGAATCAAATGTGACTCCTTTTCCAACCAATGCTAATAACGACAATGGTGACTTGTCACTGCCACCTTTATAATGCATCTCCAAAAATTTCAAAGGTTCATCAGATCCTTTGGAAACTGACAAAAATGATCCCATTTTTTTTTCTTCCACCCAATCCTTATCACGAACAATTATCTCAACATTTGACAATCCATTAAATTTTGATTGCACATATTCAGTAAAGTTTGTTGGGGTCATATAATTTGCTGGTGCTTCCATTAGTGTACGAGCAAAATTCTGTGCTTCTGCATAAATCAAACCAGTTTCCCATGATAACTCTTTAAAATTATTGATGCCAGTTGTTGTTTCAGATGGTGAAAACGAAGTAGTTAGAGAAGAAGAATAGGATGATGATGATGATGATTTTGATCCAAGTGGTGTAATTGTTATCAGTGATTTTTGATTTTTAACAGATTTTAAAGTATCGTAATTATATAATCCAAGTATTGCTCCTTCAGCAGCACCTACAAATATATTAATTAATATTAAATTACAAATTACTTTATATTATTACACACATCAATTTACCATGTTCATTAGTCATGACATCAACTAAAATATTTTTAGCGTTATTTTCTCTTAGACTGCGAACTCCAACAGCTGACTAAAATAAGCAAATAGTAATAATGTACAGTAAGTAATGATTTAACGAGATATTCTAACAGTTTAAAATCATAATAAATTATCATTTTATCATGATTGATAATTAACATTACTGCATTTCTAGCAATTTCCAAAGCCTCACATAACTCTTGATCATTACTAGGGTTTTTGAAATCTCTTCTTTTGCCCAATCCAACAATAGCAATTTTTTTAGGAAAACTGTTACCACTGTCAACATCAACAGCAGCATCATCATCAATTTTATCAATTCCATACAACAATTTACATTCACCTAAATTTCCTTTACTACATCCATAATATTCAAGTTTTTTTTTGATTGTTTGTTGAAATTTTTCAGGAACTTTATTTGATCCAATAGTTTGACTTAACGTACCATCCTTGAATACACCTAGTACAATACCATCAAATTTTGATAAGTTCAAATTATTGTTGTTACTGCTGCCTCTAGAAACATTAGAATTGTCATTATTGTTGTTTGTGATTTTTGATGTTGTTGAAAAAGCTGTTAATTTAAAAGAAAAATGAAATGATTGATTGATTGATTTTCCTGAATTTCCTAATACCAATCTTGTATTTATATTTGATAATGATGTTGATGATGATAAAAATTGTCTTTTAATTAATGATCGATTTAAGCTTGTGGATAATTGATAGTGCATATTAAATTTTTTATATAGATACAATAGATCTTTTTTTATTTTAAACTGTAAAAAAAGAAAAATACCACCAATCTACTACACCCCCTTATTTACCTATAAACCCCCCAATATTATTAATAAAAGGGTGGCTCGTATCATTTATTTTTATATAGTTTTCCTGATATTTCTTTTTAAACAATCTAATTTACCAGATTTGGATTTCAAATAATTTAGTAGTAAACTTGGCACAATATACACTACAGTCGAACCTCGTTATAACGGATTTTTGTTATACCGAACAAAATCTTTTCCCGAATTTTTTTTATTAAATAAAAAATTGTTATAACGAATTTAAAAATGTTCAAGTTTGTATTTTTACAATACATTTATTTTCCCTTTTCTACAATATATTTATTGTTTGACAAGTTTATTTATCATTGATCTTTTTCCTTTTTTACACCCTTTTTTATTTTTTACAAAGGATACATTTGTTTGTATTTTTACTTGATCTTTTTGTTTTCCTTTTATTATTACA
>CAJVPN010000262.1:0-34451 GCA_910592215.1 Entrophospora candida
TCTTTCATTTTTTTAGTTTCACGAGCTTTTTGTAAATGTTGATTTCTTTTATTCTGTTTAAGCATTTTAACAAAAAATTGTTAAAAAATTAGTTCCATAAAAGGAATGATTTTCATAGAAAAATTTCTCCAGTTGGCGCAGCATTTGATGTGTTTAGATGATAATAGAAAAGCCGAGATTAATTACATTATTGATGATGATATAGATTTTTAATAAAATACTATATGTTTTATAATGAATAAAAATAAATGTATTCTTTATATTATACCTTTCGGTAGGTTACAAGTTACGTGCCTATTCCGTACTTTATACGCGGAATTGAAACGTACTAGCATCTTTTCAGTATTAATACTGTAAAATAATTTTATGGATCAATAAATAAATTGAAAGTTACATGAAAAAGAAAATCGGAGAAGCTGATCAAGGATCAAACCGGTCCAATTGTTACTTAATCACTGTAATAAACAAACCACAACAATAATAAAATAATTGACTCACGGAAAATACATCAAACAATGGAGAAATAAATATTCTCACATTCTAAAGTGTAACAGACCTTTAATTCTCAAATTAAATTTAAACGAAGGAATTTAAATTACTTATTCATAACTTGAAGATAATTCTACATGGAAAGTTCAAATAATGTATTTAATTAGAATTTCAAAGAACTAGATGATAGAACCTTTAACATGTTGTAATTTTCTTAACTTCATATATTGTCAATTAATCATCATAACAATCGTTTAATAATAACAAACTGTCCTTGTCCTTGTTGTAGTCTTCAAATTTTATATTTTACATTTGTCTCTATTTTTTATTATTTTTTATTTCTTTTCTTTTCTTTTCTTTTAATGAGGTAATATTTAATGAATTTTATTTAGTAGTTTTAGGAAACGTACTTGACTTGAGTAAGGAGTAACAGCTGAGAAGGGCACCCGCCAAGAAACGTGATCAGGATATAGTGTGAAAACTAAAGAAGGCATTGTTTAGTATTGCTTAGCAATGAATTGTTTAACGATAGTGAAAGATAGTTTTGAGAGTAAAGCATTCGCGGAAATTGTTGTTACGATTTAATATAAATAAATTGGAAGAAATTGTATAAACATTATTGGTATTAAATAATAAATTATCATCTTCGAGACCCAGACTCGATCTCACAATACTTTAATATTCTCCATGTAAGATAATCAAGCGAAAAGTATAGATTAGACAGATTCTAAGCCGTAGTCAAATATTTTTTTCTTTTTCTATGTCTCAAAGTTGATTTTCATTTTTGACAATGTATTTATTTATTTGGCAAACACTTGGCAAAAAGGGTATAAAAATAAATTTACAGTCATAGAAAAATAAACGATTGTGGCATTTATTACCGTACCACAGAAATATTCTGTGGCGTATAATATGGATGCTGATCAAATAAATTTTTTTTAACAATATTACAAAAATATGGATACTAACAATAGTAATGATAATAAATTGATGAATTTATCAAATAGTATTAAAAAAGTTGACAATATGTTAGAATTGGTAATTAATTATCATCAACTATTTAATAATATCTTTGTCTAATTATTATTATAATAATAATATTGTTGTTATTTATCAAACAGCTTGATCAGGTCAAATCTTCATTTACTAATATTCATGAATATTTAGAGCATATTTTGAAATCTGAAGATAATAAAAATAAAAGTAATAATGATATTGATATGTGATGTATATAATTATGGATTAACACTTAATAACATATCTATTTTTAGATGTAGATTTGAATAAATTTAATAGATTAAATAATAGTTGTGTTAGTTCATTGAAAGATTTTAGTATATTATTAGAAAGTTCTTCAAGTAAGCTTATTATATGATATATTATTATCTATTATATGGTATATAATATTAAGTTAATTCATAAATCATTATTATTATTGCTAGATGATTTGAATCGTTCAAAAGAAATTGCAAATAAATGGAAAGGCAGTATTCAAATTCCAGATAAAGAATTTTCACAATTAAATTTAAATGAGACAAAATCAATTGATTATGGTGAGAAAATGAAAAAATCTAGTCAAGAGGCTGTGAAGTGAGTTAAACATCAATTGATAGTTTTTTTTTTTTTTTTGATGTTGATATTAATACTAATAATATCTAATGTTGTATGTATAAAAAGTGTTTTTTATAATGGATATGAGAAATATTTTAATAAGTCAATTAAAACATTAATTAATAGTAATAATTTTATTATAAGGTAAAAAGGATTTGATTATTAATTATTATTAGAAAAGGAATATTAATTGATTATTGTTATGATTGTTTTTTAGTAATTTAGATGGTTTACTTGATGATTGGTTAACAAATTCAAGAAAGAAATATGAATTTCCAATTGAAATTCAAAAGATTAAATTTGATTCGTTTAATAATTTGATTGGATTAATAGTAATTAGTTTTTTTATTTGAATAAGATTTTTATAATAATATTACTAATGATCTTTTATATATATTATATAGTTTTCAGTAAATAACATAATTAAATCTTATATAATAGTAAAATGCGATTATATTAATGAATATTCTGCTATTATTTCATTTGTAAGAATCAATGTCCTTGAATATCATGAAAAGGTATGGTTTAAATTATCACTATTTACTAATATTATTTTTACTAATTACTACCTTTATATGTTAAATAGAAATTGTATAAAGAATCTTCAGATTTTTCAGAATTTCAACGTATAACTCAAATTGCATTAAATAAATTAAATGAATTAGACATTAATAATCCAATACAAGAACTATTAGTAAATATTCTTTATTAATATATGCTATTATTAATTCTTTTATAAATTAATTGACTCTAATATTTTATTATTATTATTATTATTATTATTATTATAAATATTAGGATTGGATTCTAAGTTATAACAATTTGAATTCAACACCATGTAAAATATGTAACAAAATATTAGATTATGATTCATTTGAACTTAAATATTTACCACCAATACTTAGAATATTTAATAACACCAATAAATCATATGAAGCATATCATTGGCGATGTTATTATAAATGAACTTGATAATTCTATTTCTTTATTATACATGCTTAATGACAACCTTCAAAAATTAAATATTTTTTTTGCAAAAAATAAAATTTTACAATACAGTTAGTATACTATTAAATTGTAAATTTTTCTTTTTGATTATCGAAAAATTTGTATTGACTCACTTCCCAAGAAACAAGAAAAAAGCTACAACACCTAGTATTCCCATGTTGTCCCTAACCATAGTACTGGCTGGGCCATTAGTAGTATAACTTCAGAGATCGGAAGCATGTAGAAATTCGTTTTATCATCCAAAAATTCATGAAAACTCTAACGCGGGACATTTTCCGATAGTAGTAAGCTTATCATATTTCTCTGGCCTCAATGGAATGGAAAATTCACTAATTATCATCAGCAGTTAAATAAACATTTTTTGAGTCACAATATGTTTATTTTAATTAAAAATAATAGAAAAATACATAAATAATTTATAAAAATATTAGTTAAAGAATTGTCAGAGTACTTTGTATGGAGGAAAAACACTCGGATCCAAAGTCATTTGTAAGTATTACCTATTCTTTGGGCGCTCTGACAAAAATTCAATTTTCACTATTACTATTGTTATTTATTATCAGTAATATTTGCTGTTGTAAAATAAATAGTAAAGGTCAATTGATTAACTCATTCTGCGCCTTTTAAGTATCAAAGTGAATCTAACGTGATTATAAAAATAAAATCACTCGCCCAAAAAAGGTCTTTTCTGGATGGGGTTATTTTCTAATCTTGCTTCAATCTCTATATGATGGCTTTTTAGACTTATATTTATATATATATGTATGTAAATGCAATTTTATATTCGCTTGCTAAATTCACGCAAACCAAAAGCTTGCTTTTTTTATCATGACAATCCAATTCTTGGCTTCATGTCTTTTTATTGTCTTGTGAAATTAAATACAATAAGAAGTGTATGAGTTCATCCATGTTTCCCGAATTTATAAATCTCTTCCATATCAATATTAAAGGTGAAATCATCTTCTATAAAAAATAGATCAATTAATGGAGCTAGTTTGGCGGAAACTGTATCATGGTAGAAAGGAGAGTATGTACAACATCTGACCAAGACCAGCATGCGCGTCAAGTGAGGTGGTATGATGTAACAAAAAATAATAATAACGAAAACATATAAATTATTTGGTTTTTGTTAAAATTATAGTTGTTCGCGGGAATGGTTTTGCAATATAATTTTGGGCAACTAACTATCGCGAGAGTGAGAGAGAATACGCTGACAAATATTTTTTTCACAACTTCTTTACCTTCAAACATGGCCGAACAAAACATTGCAAAGTTTTAGTTAGCCGCCGTATATTAGATTTTTTTGATCGATCAGATTCTTTTTGAATCCGAAGAAAATTTTGCATCCCATGTGACAACCGTTATTTAACATAGGTGTGAGGTAAAGATTTTTCAGTCAAGTTGAACACCTAAATTTAATACGTTAGACTTAATTAAAATATCTAAATGGAATTTTTCAGTTTCTCAAAAGTTCTTTATTATTGAACCTTTATATAAAAAGAAATGTGTGTTAAATAGAAATAACATTTTAACTGTCTTGGGACTTGTAATTGAATCTTCGCAAAAGTGCACATTGATTGTAATCTTGATATTGAGATGAAATAAATATTTTGAAGGAAGATTTGATTGATGGATTAATACTTTCAAGTCTACTCATAAAGTGTCACTCGTGGCAAAGAAAGGTTGACTTTGTTGTGAAAGTTTCATAATATTAATTACTTTATTTACTTAACAAATTTGTTGCTGCTTGAATGGTGTATAGGACATATAAGAAAATAACAAATAATAAAATCTACCATGGAAAATGTCCTGAATATTCCTCATTTATTGAGAGAGCAAGCGTCTATGATAAATGGACATGCCCATTTATTGTTCTGGAAATCAAAATAAATTAAATCAACCTAAATCTTCTTTTTTTCCTTCCATCTCCTTTAAATATCTTAGTAACCACTTTTTGTGTATAACACCAACATATTGACCATTTTCAGTCACACAAACATATCTTAATCCCAATTTTTTAAATAATTCTAATATAACTTCTAATGATGAATTTTTTGATACAGTTAATGGAGCCTATAAATATATATATAGATTTTTAAATGATTAATTAATGAAATAAAAAATTTAAATTTTTAAAGATTTTTTTTTTTAAAAAAAAAAAATAAAAGTTACTTGATCCATATAAACAGTAAAATCTACAAATTTATCAGGATTTTGAATAACATTAAATTCAGGTTCTTTGAAATAACATCTTGTTGTGGCATCATATTTTGGCGATAAATCATTTAATGCATGTTCCAATTCTGTTGATGCTATATATCCTACTAACATATTATTATCTATTATTGGAAATCCAGTGTCTGAATAACCTGAAATTGCTATTGTAAAATATAATTAATTAGCTAACAATAATAATATTACAGAATATTTATTAAAATACTTACATAAATTTTTTAATTTTGCTTTTAATTCACCCACAGTATTCAAATCATTAACATCAATAATTTCTAAATCTTTTTGTATCAAATCAAATGTATTTGTTGCTTGAATATATTCAGCATTTGCATCCAAAAAAGGATGTTCATTCAAGTCAATCAACAAATTATAAATTCCATGATGAACAAATCCATCTGCTACCCATTTAGATATCATTATTGAAGTCATGATTGGCTAGTTATGGAATTTTTTATTATTAATAAATTAGTAAATTAATAAATCCAAATATTATATACCATTGTCAACACTTACTAATACATATGTTAATGCACCTGTTAATTCAAACATAATTACTGTTAAAGAAACTGTCATTCTAGTCACACCAGCTAAAGAAGCAGCAGCTCCTACCATTGCATATACACCAGGTATCACACAATCATTTGGTGCTCTTGGATTACATTGTTCAAACACTGGAGAGTCTGGATACTGACTAAATTAAATTAAAGAAGAATATATAAATAATTCTTTTTTTTTTTTAAAAAAAAATCATTATTATTAATTATTATTTAACTTACAAGGTAAGCCATTGTACAACCAATCCCAGCATTCTACCAAAACATGCACCAATTAATAATGCAGGTATAAATATACCAGCTGGGGTTCTTATACCAAAAGTTATTATACATGTTAAAAATTTGGACATTAAGGCCACTGCAAGTAAATGAAATATTGGATATACATCTTTGGCCGAATATCTATTCAATTATATGAAATTTAATATTAATAAAAGTATTATTATTATTATTATGAACATATACATATATGTATATTAAACTTACACACAAAGACCTAATGAATCTTTTTCATCTGAACATTCACTAAATAAATTTGCCACCAAATCAGTATTTGATATTCTATTTTTAAAAGTAAAGTTATGTGTCAGAAATAAAATACTGGAATAATTTTAAAAAAAATAAAATAAAAATACACAGTTTACTTTGTAAAAGGATTTAAATAATTAAGAGATGAAGTGAGAATAACAACCATTGCTACTTCTATTATTGGCCATTGTTTAAGCCTGGTGCCATTTCTAATATATTTGGTGTATAAAACAATGCATTTACATAATAGTGCTCCAAATAATCCCTAAATAATAGAAAATAATTGACTGATTATTTTTATATCCCATAATGTGAAAATTGGTTTCTTTACTACATACACCTAATATACCAAGGATTAGAAATGATCCAATTTCAAAAAAGTGCCAGTCTTTATTATATTTTGCTTGAAACATTACAATTTTACCAGTGCCGAATGGATCTATAAACTAATGAATAATTAAAAACAAAAATTTTTTATTTAATAAAAAAATAAAAATTTTAAAAAAGTATTCATTTACAAACCTTTAGAGAAACGGCTGCTACAATTGCACAAAAGAAACTTCTACACAAAGTTTTACTTGGAAAATAATAACTAACTTCTTCCAAAGAAAACAATACAC
Organism: Entrophospora candida; assembly: GCA_910592215.1. Classification (NCBI taxonomy): domain Eukaryota; kingdom Fungi; phylum Glomeromycota; class Glomeromycetes; order Entrophosporales; family Entrophosporaceae; genus Entrophospora; species Entrophospora candida. The sequence goes on from CAJVPN010000262.1 coordinate 7,046, forward strand.
CACCAATTGGTGCAGCAAATGCTACACTTACACCAGCTGCAGCTGATGCAGATAATATTTCTCTTCTTTTCCCTTCATTTTTATTATATTTATGGAATAATCTACTTATCACATTGCCAATACAACATGCTATATGAACAAATGGGCCTTCTTTTCCAAGAGTCATTCCAGATGATACTGCCATTGCCTAATGGATTCAATTAATAAAATAAATAAAATAAGATAAAATATCTTTAAATTACTGTGACAAGTTTACTTGATAATAATAATAATAATAATAATAATAATATACAAACCAATGCAATGGCTTTAACCCAAAGTGTTCTTATACCAAGGAATCCACGAATAACAAAGCCACTTAAAATCGTTTTAACCTCAGGTATACCACTACCAGAAGCATATGGTTTAGGTTGTCTACTTTTTTGTGAATCATTGTTTGATCTTATTGAACGTTTTGAAGAAGGTGATGCATAAAGTGAATTGTGTTTCACAAGTATGGCTGATCCAACTGCAAACCAAAACTTTATAAAATAAACAATTATTATCTATATTAATAAATTTTTTAAAAGTAATATAATGATGTTCTAAAAAAGCTTACAGCAATAAACACATAGGCAAAATAATTAAACCAAGCACTTTTTTCAGGATCTTCCATTTTAAATGCACTGGACCATTCAACCCATTCAGCACATGATTCTGAGTAAGATAAATATATGTGCATATGTGTATAAAAATTAAAAAATTTCTTGTACATTACTACTATAAACATTTTGAAAAATTCTTCATACCAGGTTTTTGATTTTCACAGCAAAATTGTTTTTTCAATGTAATACCATTTGAACAATATCCATCCTTTAAATCTGAACCCCATTCAGCAGTTACATCAACTATGCCAGCAACGCATGCAACAACAACACCTTGATGCAAATCAAATTAAAAATAATAGTTAATTAAATTTGGGAGGAAGATGATATCAAAAAAGAAAATAGGTAATAATTACCAATAAGAAATACCAAAATCCATCCTTGTAAACCATCCCAAGATTTTATAACCCATCCTGAAAATCCTTTACGAGAGTACAATTTACGAACTCGGACGCGTTCCTTAATATAATCATGGATCCAATCTGATGTCATGTGTCACGTGTTATAGTATGATCTAATATAAAAAATTATTCAAATCGGGAAGTACTTACCAATAGTTGTGTAATCATCATACCAGACACGAATTCCGCCACCTTCACGAACTAACTCATGCTTATCTTCATCATAAAAGCCGCTTCGCCTTTTATAATGTGTTATAGGAGCTGTAAGTTTACGAATTTGTGAAGGGTTCCAGGTGTGTCTTCTATTGACAAAAGGTCTTTTTGGGTGCTGATTACCACTATTTAAAAAATTTGTTAATTATTAATTAATAAAACATTGATTAAGGATATATTATAGCAAAAACCAACTTATTACTATCATTCGAGGGGAAATGACTATATCGTCGGAAAGGCTCGGCATTTTCAAGTAATGAAGTGGTTTCAGTTGGTGTAACTTGTGGTTCATTCTCCTCCAATGCCGAATCAATTTGAGTATCCACCGGAATGATTAAATTTTGATTTTGGCTCATAATATTTTTTTTTTTAGAGAGAAATATTTAAAGTTTTATAAGGGCATATTAGCAGTATTTAAAGAAATAAATATTCATTACCCCTTTTCCACCATAAATCACATGATTTATTTTAATTGGTATTAGTGAATTTATCGCCGTATACGATCCACTCAATATGGATGAACCGACCTCCTTATTATTTATTATTATTATATATTTAGTAATACAAATAATTATAAATCATCCACTAATACTAATGGGATATCTATCGTTGTTGTATATTTATATTTTAGCATTATTCTATTATTCTATCATAATAAACACATACTATACACACACATATATATATATATGATGAGAGTTTACCTAATTCCGATCACATATGTAAAGACTAAAAGCTTTTATATATTTAATTATTGATAATCTTTGACTTTTAAAAGTTATTCAGAACGTATATTTCGAATTAACCTTTGCCATTATTATTATGAATTGGATTGTTAATGAATGACCTGGTTTATTTGTATCTTTAGTTGTTGAATTTCAAGTATTTTGTTAATATACAATGTAACAATAATAAATCAATTTTTGTGACCTGTCCCATGATATAATTTCCAAACAAAATGCACATTACATAGCTATTGTCATGTGCATCCACTCTTGTTAGCTTAGATATTATTGATATAGTAATAGAAATTGTTAAAGATGCGCGCGACCAATGAGATCGAATCTATTACTTTTTAATAAATGGAAGGGGAATATAATAAGTTAGAAATCAACAGCTGACTATGTTTGTTTATAAATCCTGGAAGATTCCAGTTTAACGATTGGGTGTGGCTGTCAAAGTCAAATTTCATTTATTACTATTATGGAATAAATTATTAATCAAGGATATTCTTTGACATTCTATAAGAAACATAATTTAATGCTAAGAGATTATTAATCGAAGAAAATCAACTATTATTTTAAAAATACTAAAAAAACTCCTTGTCATGAATTATAACTTCAAAACATTATAAATGGTTTTAGAATTTATTTCCTCATAATTAATTGTATATAACCAATTACGTGATATATGAGAATTAGTCCTTATACAGTATGTCACAAAAAAATGGCAATGTTGCTTTTAATAAAAAGTATCTAAACCAGAGAATCATAAGATCTTGGATTATTATGTGTAAAAATTTTGAAACATATTATTATATAGGCTTTAGAGCAATGATCGCATTAAAATATTTTTTTCAAAAATATCAAATTTCTTTTATTTTTAATTGATAAAGTTATAGAAAATACAGTAATCAAGTAATTTTATATATATAATTTTCAGAACTTAAACGTATGATTATTATGTATGTTTTTTGTGTTAGAACCATTATTAAAAAAATCCACGTTAAAATTTTAAATACAAAAATTTAATGAAATTTAAAAAAAAGATGTGGATCAGCTTTACAAAAAAAAAAACTGACAATAATATTTCATGTTTATTTTTTTTATTTAATATAGAGTTGATGGGCTTTAAATGAATCTAATTTTATTTGTATTTGTGCCATTTTTCGAGACACACTGTATACACTAATTTTTTTTCTTTTGAACTTTGTTAGAGGATTCCTAGGAAGCGATATATTGGAAATTGCTTTCGAACAAGTGACGTTAATATTAATTATTACGATTTCGCAATATTAAATTTGATTAGAATCATCATCATCTGCGCAAATTTCAATAAAAACCTGATCGCATACTTGTAGAATGAATGACTCCATTGTATCAAATATATAATTATATATTTTTAACCTTTGCTTTTTTTCTCAAGAAGGATATAATAATATATATTTTGCATTGTTAGATTAGTCAAAGTAATTTTAAAATGCAAACAATGTGAATCCAAGATAGATGGATGAACATGAAATTCTTTATATTTGATTCATAAATTTTGCACCATGGTTATTTGTTATAATCTGGGGATAATAAAATTTTTTTGATAAAATGTAAAAAATGTAAAATGAACTAACTGCCCTAAACTTGCAAAGATGTTATCATTATTAAACACATAACTGAGTTATGCTTTCAGTTGTTCTAATTTGATGGATTGTAGCTACTGACTAATTTTTTTTGAATTTTGTATGAAATACAGTTTCATTTAAAACCACCTTTACTACTACGATGTAAAAGTTTAACTTATATATTTTACATCTTTTAATAAAGTATATTATGGATATAAAATAAAATAGAATGTCTATGAATGACTAATAGTAATTACTAATTAAAATATTCTTTTTTTGTTGTTGAGTCAATCGTTATTCTTGATTACAGTAAATTTGAAAATAATAATCCAAAAGTATTTTTCCACAAAGCATTAGGAAATAACATTTTAAATGGCACGATATTTTCCACAAGAGTTATTTAGAAATTGAATATATATTCCTTAAGTATTGTAAATCATCTTTGTAATATATTATATACTTTTTCTCGATCTACATTTTCGATTTTTCCATCCATTGAGCGATACCCCAGAAGTGAATTTCTTTTAAACTTAAAATATCTTTTTGTAAAATAGATACAAGGATTGCTTTGATGAGGATTGGTTTTCTTTGAATTAAGAAGGTTGTTGATTTGTGTTAAACATTTTAAAATTTTGTGTCAGATTTGATTTACCAACTAGGACTCAAATTAAACGAAATAACAATCAATAACAGTTATAATAATACTTACTCATACTATTTCTTTGTTTATTTTGCGATGACTTTTTTTTTTTAAAAAAAAATTTTTAGTTAGAAAAACTAGAAAATCTCTCAAAAATATTATTCAACTCTTCTAAAAATACTTACTCTTTTTTTGATAATACAAATAAAAGTCATTTTAGTATAATTGCTAGCTAGAGCTTGAACTAAACGAAATAACAGTTACGATGATACTTACTCGAAAACTTCTTCGAATTCCGTTTTTTTATTTATTTCTAGAATAGCGCGGAACACAAAAAAATCTTTTTTTAAGTCACGTAATTTTTTCTTTTTCACCTCAATATACAAAATAATGCTTCCAATATTCAGCAAAACATATATATTTAGTGTTTTGAAGGTATATATAATATTATCAAAGAAGATCATCAACGTAATGTTGTACAAAAGAAACAACCATTTTTTTTTAAAAAAAATCTCATTGCGAGATGAAAAGAACTGGGCATTCATTAATAAACTAAAGTACAATTTTAAAGAAGACATGTCGTTTCTAATGGCCAGAGATACTTTTTTTTGTGTTAATACCCTATTTTTAAACTATTATATACTAATATATAAACGCGGAGTAAATTTAATATATTAATATTCTTTTATTATATTAGCAATATAAGGTTCCTTGTCATGATAATAAACTAGCGATTGGTATATTTGTTTGCGTAATCATTATCAACATTAAAAAGTGTCAAAACAACATAAATATCGAAGATATTCCTCTCGCTCGCACACACACACACACTCGCCCTCACTCTTGCACACGTATGAAAAACTGCTCTTGGACGATTTCGAAACACCCAAAATGATCCGTTTGATTATTGGAAATTTACTCAAATATTTTTTAAAACATTATTCATCATCTTCCTTGTGTACAAGGCGAGGGTATACAATGATGCGTTAAATTTTCAGGGAGAATGCGTGACTTTAATTACATTATTCGTTTGTCTGAAGCCCTCCAACTTGTTCGAATATCTTCACATATGGATAAAGTTCTAAAGCCATGAATGATGCAATTGCGTGTTTGTAAAAGAACAATTTTATTAAATCTTCATGGTTGGTGTTAAACATGGATGCTATCCTGCACCTGTACCACCTAACCGTAATATTAAGTGTAGGATCAACCATCCCAATAAAATTCCTCAACCATCACCGTCATCAAGAACATTAACTCGCAATACATCTCTAGGGTGTTGTCCAATGTCAACCCTGCTTATGATCAATATCAGATTTGTTCATTTTATTTTTTTTAGAAAGAAGCTTTACAACTTGTAATTGTATACAATTGGAAGCATTTGCACAAAAAAAAAAGGAATCAAGTAGAGACTTGACAACACTTTGGATGAATCCTTACACTACACAGAAAAGAATATCAGGTTGAAATTCCACAAAAATATCAAGGGTTTATTTCCAACTCTGTAGCATTTTCAAGATCAGTTCCTTTAAATTCATTTCTTAATATTATCATTACCTGGCTGATGAAATCTATTTATTGATCCTTTGTATGGAGAGGTGTGGGGAAAGGAGAAAGACAGATTAAAAAAAAAGAAGAAAAGTTGAAGAAGTGGGGGAGGAAGTGTTGGGATGGACGGGGAGAGAGTCTATATGAAACGAGTAAAGAGACAGGTAGTGAACAAATTCCATAAAAAATGCACACATAAATTATTTCACTCGTTTATTTATCCATTATTTATTTGAGTGATCAGTTGGTATATTGTTTACAACGTTGACTAACTTCTGCTTTTTTTCTTCAATTATATATACTGTGTATTTATACTTCCAAGAAGGCAAGGTTCCAAAGATTCTTGTTCCAAAAGAGCACTTTATTGCACTTTTTACTTTTCTATATGTTATATATTATTTGTGAGCATATTCAAAATTGTCAATGACAAATATTTTCATTTCTATAATCTTTACCCTTTTTATGTGTTCCTTGGTCAGTTAATGTTAATTGGAAAGATCCACATTCTATTTTAACATGGATACAGAATTACAAGCCTGAAGAAGTAATTACACTTTTGATGCTTGTTGAGTCATTTGGTGTTCAACTTACCTTTTGTGCTTGTGAAAACACCATATTCCATGTCACTATGTTCACTTTGTTGCAGTATGCACCCTTGGGAAAAATCATTTATTTGGAATGACAATGTTCATTATTTTCAATTACGATTATTTTTTTTAATCCTCCATCTTTTGAATGATGTCATTCAAAATTGAATTATTTCCAATTTAATATTAGGTTTTGATATTTGTGGCGTTTCTATAAATTTATAAGCCATATAAAAATCGTTGATCACTTTTCAAACAATTACAAAAAATTTTTGCTTTTCTCTCTTTCTCTATTTATAAATTGTGTACTTGAACAAAAAATGTCAAAAAAACAAGAGGAACGACAACCAAAGTAAATATGTTGCTAAACTTTTATATTTTTTAAATCCAATTTTACATTTTTAGTATTTACAATTTTTTAATTTAGAATTATTCGCGAACTTTTAAAAAAGCCCGAAAATAAAAAATGTTTTGATTGTCCTTCCAAGGTAAAAATCAAAGCTTTTTTCAAATTCATGGGAGCAAAACTTCTCAACTAATTATTTTTTTTAATATAATGATAATAGGGACCTGCATATGTCAATCTTTTTAATGATACTTTTATTTGTTCTAAATGCTCGGGTTTACAGTATGTGTATAGTGATAGTAATTAGCAGTAACATTCACATGTTATTATTGAATTTCATCCAAATGTGTTGTCGTGTGAATTAATTAATCCATTTATTTTTCATCCATAATTTACAACTACATTTCTGTAGTCGTGAATTTAATCATCGTGTCAAATCGATAACCGCATCAATATTTACTCCAGCCGAACTTGAATCTTTAAAAAATGGCGGCAATGCTGTAAGAATATATAAAAAATTTTTTCTTGAGCAAATAAATTAGATAATAAATCAGTATAAATGTAATTAATTAATTTCTATGTATGATTTACTAATTAAGAAAGCTGCAGAAATTTGGCTGGCGAAATTTAAATGGATGGATTTTCCTGAATCCGATAATGATGATATAGAATCAATTCGTAATTTTATGTCAATGAAATATGAAGAAAAAAAATGGTTGGATGAATCACTTTTGAAAGCAAAAAATAAGAAACCATCAAACAGTGAATATTATGAGGTAAAAAATATAATTGATCATAATCATTCTGGGATATTTGTCTCAAAATAGGATTCCTTTACAATAATAACAAAAATAATTTGATTAATTAATAGAGTAAAGGAACTTTTACCATTAACCCTCCAGCATTGAATAATAAATTTAATAATAGTAGTGGTAATTTAAGTGATGATTCTTCAAGTCAAAATTCTAGTTTAAATGATTATTCACCTGTTTCACCCACAAGCAGAAAATCATCTTCATCCATCAGTGACTTGTCAGATAATAATACAAACTATTTAAAATATTCCTCTGATTCATCTTTTAACGACTCAAGTTTACCACCGCCACCGCCACCGTCAACAACAACAACAACAACTAATAATAATAATATACCAACGTTACCAAAACCAAATTCAAATAATAATGTAAATTCTTTATTATCTGGACTTTATGATAACCATAATAATAACCATAATAACGTTAAAGATGAACTTGATGATTTTTTCGATACTTTGAATAATTCTTCAAATCAACAACCTGTTACAAAAAGAAACAATATATATCCAGAACCTAATAAATCATCACCATCATACACCAATAATACTAATACTATCACCAATTCTTTTTTCACCCAAAAAAATCTCTTGGAGAATCGTCGTCGTTCTGCGACATGCCCTACTCAAAGCATTTTTAATAATTCAAATTTAAGTTCTAATCCAAATTCAAATGCAAATACAGATATTTTTTCAACTGGGTCTTCTCTTTTTAACAATAATGATTTGAATCTTTCTTCTGTTAATTATAATCAAAATAATGTAATAATTTATTATTTATTATTTTTTTTGAATCTGGTTTTTATATTTATTTAAATAATTCTCTCTTATATATATATATGTTCGTGAACATTGGTAAACAGGATCCTTTTGGACATGTCAGACATAGTTCTTTGACTTCAATTGCAAGTGATAGTAAGTATAAAAGAACATTATTATATTAAAATAAGGTAGATATACTATAATGATGATAATAATGATTATTATTATTACTATTGTCAATTTAAAGGTATTCTCAAACCTAAACCAGCTTCTTCACTTTCATCACCTATTCTTGATGATCCGTATATAGCATTCAAGGAGTTAACTTTAAATGATAATATTAATTCGAAAAGTAAATTTTTTTTTAATTTCAAATCTTTACAAAGTCGGTTTCTTAATTACAATATAATAATAATTTCTTATATACAATTTTTATTAATAATTAATCATCCAAATACCATTACAGCATCAAATTTACATTCAAAACGTTCAATTAACAATAGTAGCATAAATGATCCTTTCAGTAATCTTTTGCCACCAACTAAATCTGAAACATCACGAAGATTCTCACCTCAAAAATTAGATGATAATGATATTTTCAGTGATTTCCAAACTGCTCCTGATAATAATAATTCACAGCAAACAATCCATTCAACGAATTTAAATTCTTACAGCAACACATTTCCAAATGGTTCTTCAAACGTTAATAAAACAACATCGATAAATCAATTTAATAATAATTTTGGTAACTTATATCAAGCACAACAAAAATATTCATTCTTCCCTTCGTCTACTATCACTAATACTTCTATATCAAATACAGATATGAATTTATTGCAGCAAAAACAATTTAATTACTCAAAGAGCATGTCTTTTGATAATGTGTTTAGTGATTTAGATCCATTACGTAATAAATAATTAAATTTTTTATTTGTAGTTTTATTTCTATTTATTTATTTATTAATCAATAAGATTTTGTTGTACATATACATAATTATTTATATTATATATTTTTTTCTTATTAATTTTATTAATTAGAAAATATATATACAAACATACAAATAAAGAAAAGAATCATTATAAATATTACTACCATTTTCCATTATCATTATTATCATTATATCATTATTAATCCATATGAATTGCACCAACAAAATTCTTTTTTAAATTTTGTGATATTTTTGTTTGCTTTGTAAGTTCCTTGGCAAATGCCTTTTTTAATGATTTTTTTTCTATTCTACGAATCTGTTCATAACACACATGCACACATATAAGTATAATGTATATAAAAAAAATTAATGTTTATTTAATAATATTTATTACCTTTCTTTGACCCTTTAACATTTCTTTACGTGATTTTTTTTCTTCTTTCGATTCACCTTTAGGCCTTGCCAAGCCAAGATTTACTTTTCCAATTAAATATTAACCAAAAAACAATTAGTTTATTAAAAAATAATAATAATAAAAAATAAATATTCAATTAATTACGTTTTATTAGCTTATCATCATCTTCTTCTCCATCATCTTCTTCGTTGTCGTCGTCGTCAAAATTTAATTCATCTTTATTTTCTTTATTTTCTTTTTCATTATTTGTCTCAATATCATCATTTCTTTTGTTCTTTGTATTAGAATCAGATATTATTGGTAGTCCTGTTTTACGATCAATATCTATTCGTTTATGATGTTTCTGCTCGCGTATCAGGATTGGATGATTTTCAAGATTTGAATATGTACCTATTTATATATAAAACATATAAAACATATCAGCTTTACAAAATTTTAATCAATTATCAACACTATATTAACAATGAATTTGCTTTATTTACTTAAAATCGATTGACAATCCCAAATTTGTCTATCCTTGTGTTTTCCCTCACTCTGCACTTTAACATATAAATCTTTTTTTCTTTGAATATTATTTTTTTTATTTATTCCATCATCGTCGTCGTCGTCGTCGTCGTCGTCGTCATCATCATCGTCATCGTCAACATCATTATTTTTTTTATCACAACTTAATTCTTGTCTTATTAGTTCTAACTGTTTTGTGCTTGTTTCACCATCAGGTTTCGTCAACATCTTTCTACCTTTGATTTCGTATTTATCAAGAAATTCATCTAAAATCTCTGAAAAATCATTACGAACTTGTGATGACTTGATTGATGTTTCTGAATCAGAAGTTTCTTCTGACATATAATCCTTTTCAATCTATTGTAATAGATTACATACAATCATTATATAATCGTGATTATAATAATTAGTTTAAACTGCTAGTAACCTAAAGTAATAAATCATTTCTCACTTTCTCAAATTGTTCATCCAATAACCTAAGTTTATCATTCCTATACATTATCGAACTTGTCATTGAATATCCTCCCGTCGTTCTTGATTTCCTATCATCATCATCATCGTCGTCATCATCATCATCATCATCATCATTAATGTTTTTGTTTGATTTATTTTTATTATTTTTAAACTTCTTAAACTCCAATTCCCAACCTTCTTTTTCATTTTCACTTTCGAAACCATCCTCCTCATCATCCCCATCGATGTCAAATTCCTGAAAATCAAATAACTTTTCTTCATCAAGCTTTTGAAAAAACTCGTCATTTAACTCATTATCTACAAATGCATCATCTTCAAGAGCTTCCAAAACTTCCCGAAGATTTGGGTCCATGTCTGGTTGAAATCCTTGAATATCTTTTTAAAAAAATTTACAAAGAAAATCATTAAATAAAACATTTTTGTTTTTTTTGAAATTCAAACTTCAAAATATCCTAGTTACCATGAGGAATTGCTGTTTGATTTAATAATCCAATAGGCATTTCATACTTTGATGGCAATACCTCATCAGGTAAAATTATAGTAACTTTACGATCTTTTTTTGGAATTTTTGGATCCTAAATAAATAAATATTTCAATTGGAAACATAATCAGTATATATATTATATATATCTCATAAAAGATAATTCTAAGGAACAATTGGTAATTATTTAATGCTTAAATCATTGATTCTTTTGGAATGTCATTTTTAAAAAATCTTCATTAATCTGCTTTTTTGTTTAGATTATATAATAGCTATAATCACACCTTTTCTTCCAATATTGTATCTTTATTTTTTGTTTCTTCCTCATCTTGATTTTCAACTAATTCAATATTTCCACCTTTTTTTACATTTTTTTTATCTTTAGATGATGCCTCAATGAATATTGATTCAATTCCATCAGAATTTTCACCGATTGCTTTCAAATGTTGTAAATAATCATATTTGGTATCATCATAATATATCCCGTATAATGCAGCTTGACCAGCACGACTTTTTTTTTGAAAACATCGGATTTAGATAAAATTAGATAAATTAAATTTTACATTTATGTTTGATTTATTCATTACCTTTCAATTTCAATTTGTTTTTGTTGGTTGTTATTATTATTATCGGTGTTGAAGACTTTTCCCTATAAAGAAAAAAATTCTCATAACTGTTCATGTAAAACCGATATATTGAAAAAATTTTCCTCTTTTATCTTTATTCACCTTTAAATTAGGCGGGATCACTTCAACCAAAACTCTAGAGGAAACATCGGAATCATTGATTAAAGGATCTCTTTGAGATCTATGTACTAAATGGTAATGTTTTGCGGTTTTACGATCGATGAACGGCTTTTTCCCCATTTTTCGAAAAAAATTTTATAAAACTTTCGTGGAACATCAGTTTTTAATCCTATACGTGTAACAATGATTTTCTGCGGTGGAATAACCCGCTATTACTATATATTAATATTAATATAAAATCTTGAATTATACCAACGTTTCCGAGAAATATTCATATTATTCGGTTATTGAGGAAAAGATTCAATAAACAAAATCTTGTTATAAATCGAGAACCTTTTTTCTATACCTCAGCAATCATGTATATCCAGAACAATTTTAGAAAGAGATCTTGAATATTCATTTAAATCTATCTCAACAATTGTATTGTCCACAGTAAACGGCCATTCATTCAATAATTCATCTGGATAGTTTCTAATTCTTTGACAATGGCTCTATGTTGAAGGATCAAGTGAAATAAATTTTGGATCAAAAATTTGTGCTGCCCGAAAAAGAAGGCATACAGGATGTGGAGGAACGCGTTGAAACCTCTGGGTCCTTATCCACTTGTCATCATTCGATTGTGACACTTTCTGTTACAAATATAAAAGGATGTTTGTAACTAAGGGTGAGTGCAAACATATGAACACTTGAGAGTTATGACACTAATAAGGCGTACGGCAAGTGTATTACAATACCAGTCTTAATCAATACACGAATGCGAAGATAACAACAGATTTTATCTTTTTTGAGATTTATTTTATTGCTTGCATAAATTAACGGGTTTCATAAAGGAAGAACAGCCGCTGATGTGACCCTTACCATTTTCATTTAGTCAATTATGCGTAATGATTGTTTTAAATTAACCTAATTTTAGAATAAATTCGTAACACAATTCTATTTTATTATTATTATATATTCTTTTTTTCTAACTTTATTATTTTTTTCTTCAAAAAAAATGTCATCAAAACCATTAGTAAGAAAGTCATCAAACAACCCTTCTTCGTATTCTTCGATTAATTCCAATAAAAATCATGAAATACATAGCAATGGTAATAAAAAAAGCAAAGAGTCTTCCCAAAAATCTATCGCTATATTTGTAATGCAAGGTTTTTTTATTTCGATAATAATGTTTTTTCTGGCTTCTTATTTCATAACCGAAACTTGGACTTGGGGATATCAAAATCAATATACAAATTGGAGAAATTACATTCCGGTATTACATAAATTTATATAATATAAAATATACAAATATACAATATACTTTTTTTTTTTACAAAGTGCCTTTTTTTTGTTTTCATACATTTAGCGTAGAGACTTAATATTAACGGAAGAAGAATTGGCAAAATATGATGGTTCAGACCCAAATTTACCAATCTATATCGCAATAAAGTAAAATAAAAAATTAAATTTTGATTTATTATTATTATTATTATTATTATTATATTATTATTATTATTATATTATTATTATTATTTATGAATTGAACAATATATTCCTGATTAATTATTTACTAGTGGAGAAGTTTTTGACGTGACTGCTGGCAAAATGTATTATGGAAAGGTAAATATAATTTTTTTTGATTTTGATAGAAGACAATTACAGAAAATTAAAAAATTTTCCCAATTGTTATAATATATTTTAGGATGGCGGATATAAGTTTTTTTCTGGAAAAGATGCGGCTCGTGCTTATATTACTGGTTGTTTTGAAACACATTTAACACACGACTTGCGTGGATTAACTAGTAAACAAATCAAAGTAAGCAAGCTATCAAATATTGATCTTTATTATTTAATTATTAGTTATTTATTATTTGCAAATAATAACTTCCCATTATTCTTATTTATAGGAATTAGACAATTGGGCAGATTTTTATCGTAATCATCATACTTATTATAAAGTAGGACGTGTTATTCATCCTCCTATAGATCCAAAAATTCCGATTCCTGAACCATGCAAATAATCAAAATTATAAAAAATTGGGGTTTTTCTTGGTATATATTGCATTGAATTATTTATTCAAATTAATAAGACATTATTGTTATTAATTTATTATTAATTATAATACTATTGAATTTTTAATTTGTTATTATTTGTATTTTTATCATTCTTATTTAAAATTTTCTTTTTGTTGATCTTGTTGGAAGGTATTGGATGTTGCATTTCCCACAAAATATCATCTCTATACAATTTTATAGCTGATTCAATATCATAATCAGATTGTTCCATATAATATTTTGCCTCGTCATAATCAACACATTTAGACTTGAGTTGAAATCTTTTAATCAATGTTTTTAATTCTACATTTAAAAATATACAATTAAAAAAAATGAATATTTTTGTAACAATATAAAATATCAATTATTATCGTCATTACATACCATCTTCCACCGAAGGTTTTTCTGATAAGGACGGCCCAATATATTTTGGAATCTTTAGAAATTTATGAGCAAAAATATTATCATCAAAAAATAAATTTGCTTTCCTAATGTCTTTAATCTAATCAAATTAAAAGAAATATATATGTCTTTATTATATATATCTGCGATTTTTTAACACCATCGTTGTTATTATCATAATAATAAAAAATAATACCTCAACACCATATTTAAAAGACAACCCAACCAAAGTATCTTCCTTTTTCACAAAATGAATAATTGCATTATCATTATTATTATTAATTAAAGTTTTCTTTGTAACATCTTCATATTTTGGTAGTTGCGAAATACTTTTTTGACCAGGTAAGTATGTGTACGGAGGCGGTGGTGGGAGAGAAGAAACATCGTTTAATAATGTGTTAATGTCGTTGTTTGCTGCTACTTCAACTTGATCTTGATTGCGATTTCCGCTCAAAATTCTTTCAACTTTTCGACAGAAAACACAATAATTTAAAAGATTTGGATTTCTTTTTAAACAACTTTCACATATCCAGCGATTACAACAGCTTGTTAAAAAAGGCGTCAATGATGTATAATTATTATTAGAATGAGAGTTGTTGTACTGTACGTGACAAATTAAACAAGAAATATTGCGCATTTTAGAAATTATTTATTATTATTATTAAAATTTTTTTTTGGGAGTATTTATTTATTATATATAATAAATTGACGATCTACTAAACATATATATATATATATTGAAACCGGTCAAGTCAGTCAATAAGGATATATTTATAAATGCTTTTAGAGATACGATGTAAAATTACATTATGGGAGCTGATAAATATATGCAATACAAAAATTATATATTATAATATATATATATATTATTTACAAGGAATTGTCAAGAGAAGAGATTAAAATTAATAATTTTCAAAGAATTTAAAAATATCAAAGATAAAATTTATCATTAGATATTTTCATTTTTAATTTATTGTTTTCTTCACTTAATTGTTTAACTTCTTCTCTCAATGCTTCCACATCACCACAATAACTTTTAAACATCTCTTCAATGCTGCTCTGTACAAATACACGCACACGCGTGTGTGAATGATATAGAAAAGAATAAAATTTTAGAAAATTTAAAATTTGAGAAAAAAAAATAATTTAATATAATAAAGAACAAAAACCTGTTGAATATGAAATTGTCTTATTAATTCTACATGCATATCCATAATATCTCTATGCAATGTGGTTTTAAAGTCATCCAAACATTCGCTGACAACATTTTCAAGAACTTTATATTGAAAATTTGATTTTGTGTCCGATACATTACCATTACTATTATTATTAATATTATTATTAACATTATCATCGTTTACTATTGAATTTCTTTTAATGTAGTTATTAATGTCTAGATTAGTGTCAATGTTAAAGTCTATGCTGGTATTAAAGCTAGATGCAGCAGTTTTATTGCTGTTGCTGCTGTTGTTGATAATACTAACATCCTTAATAGAAGTAGTGGCATTATTACTACTACTATTAAAAGAACCTAGATTACTTATACTCGTAAGCATCCTGGATGGTGTAGTTTCTGAAGAGTTGTTTGCTTCAACATCTTCCATATAAACATTTTTCCTACGAGTAGATTTAACTGGTGAAAAAATATCCATATATTTATTATTGTTCATTTTGAATAATTTTTGTTTTTTGTGGTTTACGGAATTATTATTGGTTGGTTGGCTTGATTTCTAGATCTATCCTTTGTGGCACTAGTATAATTAATAATAAATATTAAAATGTTGCACCATTTTTTATGTCGTGTAACGTAATTTTAAAGTAAAAAAACTTTTTGCTCAATTAAAGTGGCGACACGTTGATATGTAACACGTACTGTAACTTTACTGAGATATTCTTTAACGTTTTTGTAACTTAATTCCAGCTGCATCCGCCGGCATCCGCGATTTTGACATACTTTACTTAGTACTAACATTTCCAATATGGTATTATGCACCAGATATGCAATTTGCAATGAAATTAAAGTAGACTCAAAGTATAGAAAAATTACAGAATCAAGTAAAAATAAAGCAGAAACTGGGGGATATATAATTTAAGTGTTGATGATTTAATTTGTAATATATGTTATAATAGATGTATTAATTATGATTCTCATATTAAAAAACCTGATGATAATTCATTTAAAACAAACTCCAACAATATTATCAACTGAATTGGAGAATATAACAAGGCCTGTTGGTACAAATAATTTAGTTGGTAATTATTTTTTTTTTCTATAATTTCTTTTGGATTTATAAAATAAGTTAATTCATATCATATCATTAATGATGGTTAAAGATATTTAGAATTGCAATTTGAGATAAATTATTAATTATTTTTATTTTTATTTGTAGATATCATTGAATTTTCTAAATATTTTAATTCTCAAATTAAAAGACTTACTACAGTTCTTTATAATTTAGAGAATCAACAATAAAATTATATCACCCATTTTTCAATTTATTATATAAGAAGATATTTAAGAAAACAAAAAATTTATCACTTACACCACCTCCATGGTTGGTAAATTATTTATTGTACATCTCATGATCAGGATTGATGATTATTAGAGATACAGTTATTAATAAATTTGGCATCCAAAAAAATCTTGAATATCACACATTTTTAGATAATATTGTACCAGCAACATTGGATATTTATGCAATTTTATTTTGTGAAGGTCAATTTTTTGACTTTGGACTATTATGAAATGATTTGGGATGATAAAATAATGATAGCTTTTATCTCTGATGTTCTTTATTGATAAAGCATTGAACATCCTATGTATAATATTTTATCTGAAAATTTACAAGAATTTAATGAATATTTTGTGGAAAATTTTCATAGCCTAATTTGTTGACATACTGTGGGTAAAAATCATAACCCAGAAGGATTAAGGCATGATGCAATATCTATTGATAGTCAAAGACATAGTAATGATTTTATGAAACCTTTTGTTAATACTAAGAGATATCCATATACTAAAAAAAATATTGATATTATGGTAAAACATACAGCTCTTTTCCTTATTGAATTTTTTCAAAACATTTGGTCTAATTCAACATCTCCACAGCATGCACCACAATCTGTAACAAGATCAATTAAATCAACTGGTCATACTCAATATAAATATTAGAACTGCTTTAATTAAATTACAACAAGGTAAATAAAATTTATAATAAAAATTTTTTAAAAAATAAATTAGAGCCTGTTTCAGAACCTTTAATGGATACTTCCGAAAATTAATTTTTCACTATTTATTTATATTATTATTTTATTATTTGAGCCAATAAAAGTATCACAATAAACAAATAAATTACTTATTTAAAAATGCGCACATGTTACTTTGTAACACAAATTGAATGTCCACCATGCTATGAACGAATTAACGAAATGTGCAAAATTTATATTTTTTTTTGATTAATTTCCCCAAAAGTGGAAATATGCCAAGAAATTAGTCACTTCCAAAGAAAACGCCAAGAGTTTAGTGACACACTAAAAAACGTTATGATTATACTAGACTCACCAAAAAATTTTGGGGTGCAATTATATTTATGTCAAATTGGCCAATCAGAATTTCATATCAAGTGCTCCACCCCAAAATATTAGTTTTAACTTCATCAATTTTAAATAATATAAAAAAAAGGTTTTAAATTTCTCGAATTCTTAAAAGAAAACTCCCGATTTTTTTTATTCCTATATATATAATAACAGTTATTTCATTTTTAAACAAATGTACAATTTGATAATGTTTCCGTAAAAAACAAATGCCAAGTTTTCGATAATTCAATGTTTTTTAGTCACGCTTTTTTTTTCAATTATTTATTTTATTTTTTATAATTTTTATTAATATTTTGATAAAATTTCCCGAAAACTCCTGATTAGAAAAAATTTTTTTATTTCCTTTTTATCAAAACTTGTCTTCAAAAAATTTTTAAAGAGATCTTACAAAATGAGAATTATTCCAATACAAATATTTGAACATAATTATTCTTACCTAATTGTTGATAATAAAGCAAATGAAGGTTTTTATTACTATCTATATTGTCTGTTTTTTAAATGTTCAATTTTGAATTTTGGAATTTCATGTAATAATAATTTTCCGAATAAAACATAGCTGCAGCAGTTGATCCAGCTGATCCACAGAAGGTTCTGGCTGTACTTGCTCAAACAGGCGCGAAGTTAACTTCAATATTAACAACTCATCATCATCAGTATGTTTTGTTTTTAATTATCATTCATCATATAGAGACCTATATTTATATATACATGCACATATAATTTATTTATTTTTCTTTTAAGACGTCATTCTATGGGTAATATTGAATTGGTTTCATCAAAACCAAATCTTGCTGTTTATGGCGCTGATGCACGTATACCAGGTAAAATATTTTCGCGTCGGTCAGAAATGTGTTTATTTTATTATTATTCTCAATGTTAACTATTAATATAAAATATTATAGAATTGAATTATGTCTGTAAGCATAATGAAGAATTCACTGTATGTATTACTATTATTATTTTGTTTTTATTATTATACGAAGCTCGATTTAGATAATTACGACGCATTGTTTAGTCTTGATGATTTTAGTCACGTGATCTCACAATTTTATTATTAATTAATGGAAAGGTTGGCACATTGAAAGTTCGTTCATTTCATACACCTTCTCATACCAAAGGAAGTGTGTGTTATTATGTACGTGATGGTAACGAAATGAATGAAGAGTTGGAAAAGGCCGTATTCACTGGTGATACATTATTAGTTGGTAATTATGAATGAATTAATTAATATTTAATTAAATAATTGATTATTTGATTGTAAAATAAAATTTAATATTTGGTTTTTTTATTTAAATTATTTTAGGTGGGTGTGGAAGATTTGCTGAAGGAGAGACTAAAGATATGCATAATGTTCTTTACAATATTCTGGGTAAACTTCCTAAAGATACTAAAGTTTATTGTGGTCATGAATCTGCTTTGCTTAATCTCCAAGTAATTAAATTAAATTAATATAATATTAATATTAATGTTTATATGAATTGAATTGATAAATCTCAAATTCAAAATTCTTTAATTTTTAGTTTGCAAGTTCTGTAGATCCTAATAATCAATATTTGAATGTAAGTTAATTTTTGAAAAATTTTTCTATAAATCTATAAATATATTAATGAAATTATCAATTAACTTGTAGAAAAAAATAACATGGGCACATATGAATCATTGTACTGTTCCAAGTACAATTGAAGAAGAATTCCAGTATAATCCCTATTTGCGAGTCTCGTATGTTTTATGTTTTTATTATTTGTTGTTGACTTAAATTCATTAATAATATTCATATGTCGTGATGACTTATTTTTATTTTTCAAAAAATTAAATAATAGTGATCCAGCAATTCAACAATACACCAGCACAGTTGATCCTTTTGAAGTTATGAACACATTGAGGATTTTGAATGATAGTTTTAATAATAATCAAAATAATCAAAATATAAATCAACTAACTAACTTAAATGGAATAAACAATTCCAACAATTACAGTAATGGCGCGAATGGTATTAGTGCTCTTAATGGACTTGGACTTAGTGGTATTAATGGGATGTCGGGTGTGATGATGTGATTATTATTATAGGAAAGCTATTTATTTATTGAAAAAAAAAACTTAAGATGCTAATTTAATTTTTAGCTTATGTGCTTTACTCTTATTTCTAAGGAATTTGTTGAAGAATGATTAATGGATGAATGAATGAAGAAACCTTAGATAGAGAGTGGTCACATATTATGTTATACATATAGCCTTATAAATATCTATTAATTAATATTTTTATTTACGATTTTTTTTTTTTAATAATTAGACACCCGTTAAAATATATTCATATATAGGATTTACGATACATTCATATTTGATATATAAATGTTATTATATATATAATTTATGATATGTTCATATTAATATATATCATTTGGAATAGAGGCAATAAATAAAAATATAACGTTAGTACCGACCCATTTATTTTAACATATATAACGCAATCCATAAAGACGACTAAGTTCATTACATAGTAAAGATAATTTTTTCAATAAATAAATTTTTTGTCTACCAAATCTCCCCATTGTATACGGCAGGACAAATATACTGATATAATTTGACATGATCGACAATCAGGGGAATTTTAATTCAAAAAGTTAACTTGCGACATTAAACATCTTCAAAATAATATTCTTCTGAATTGAATGAACGGAACATTGTTCGCAGACTCTTTTTCTGGATGGATCATTTGAAAAATATAAATATGATTGTGATTGTGATTGTAATCCAGGTTAGAAGAAGGCGCATTTTATAGGTTTTGATAGATTTCGATTTTGGTAAATATTATAAAACGATCATTCCATCTTCAGGCAATGAATGTTGTTTCTCTGAAATCATCGACAGCGTGATTGGAAAAGTGAAAATGTTGAATATTTTATTGGACATTTGTGGATCATTAGTGGTCTTCAATTGCAATGGAAAATTCTTAAAGAGATTGATATTTGAAAAAGCAGGCTATTAAACATTTGCTACAGGTGACAAAGGTTAAAGAGGGATTTTATTTCTATTTATATAAGATATATCAATGAAAAACAAATAAGTCGATTTATAATTTGTACATAGTAATAATCAACCAACGACGATAATTTCTTATTTACAAATAATTGTCGTAATTATTACATAATAATGTTTAAAAGGATAAAGTATGTGCTCTTGTGAAAATAATTAATGATCTTTATCTTTAAATGGTTTCTATTCTTACAGACAATGTTTTTCTGTTGCTCTAGTTCTCCTCCTCGTTTTATTATAATTCGGTACATTTTGAGTATTTATTTTCAGTTCTCAAATTTTTTTGCTTCGTTTTTGATGATTTATTGTCCACTCTTCCAAATCAACCTCGTCATTGTCAACCGTTTTCGCGTTGGCTGTATGTGACTTTACTGGTTGATTAATGAATAAATAATTAATACTCTTGATCTTTAAATGGTTTCTAACATCATTACAAACTAGTTCTTTAATTACTCTACCTTTTTGTTCATTTGCTTCTGGAGCATGAATACATTTTATTTTTTTTAAATAAAATTTCCTGTCAAATAAATAAAAAATTCTGTTAAAAAAGCAACTATTATTGTTAAAGAATGTGTTAATAAAAAATCAAGTTACCTTTTAAAAAAACAGATGTATTATCAAATTATCAAAAAAGAACATTGTTTGCGTTTCCTTGTAAGTTTCAATGTTTTCATGTTTAATTTTAAACTGTTGTCATCAATTCATCTGCATATTAATATATAGTCTTGGGGAAAAATCATGCCATAGTTAACTGCTTTATTTGATTTTGGACTATAATTAGTTGAATCAAACTACCTTCAGACTTCTTGTTATACGGTGCAGACCACCTATAACCAATTAATTGCTTATAGTAACAACTGGTCAGCTTCAAAATACTAAAACAAAAAATTTTTACATCATTTTAAAAAAAGTTAACCGATAAGTTTTATTGTTCATGATTCAAGCTTCAAAAATTATCGGTTAGTTTTTTCTTAAACTAAAAATTGGCAGAGCCTTAGCATTTTGAATTTTGTTATACTCTTAAGAAATTGATACCAAGTAACAAATTTTTCATAGAATATTTTCTACAATATCGATTTATTTATAATAATAAAAGTTCTTTACAATAAAAAGTTTAACGAACATATTATATCTAAAGAAAATCATTACCAAATTTGGTCATGAAATTCAACGCGAAAACTATTACTGCATTTTTGAGTAGAGGAAAATCGTGATTCTGTATATTATGTCTTCTTTGATATTTCATATCACTTGTGTTATACATTGTTGTTTGTTGTTCAATCTGATTGATTATTGATGACGGGTTTGCTCATTAACACTTAGTACACAAACTTCATTTGAGTCGTCCAAAAAATCCTTAGTCGACTACTAGTTGGTCAAAAATTTATTTAGTCGACTAAATTTTTTTTTTTATAATAATAATACTTCATTTTTTTTTAATTTGCAAATTATGAATTCATTCCATTTGAATCTTTCACTTTTTCAAGATGCTTCCACACAAAACCATGTGTTACGATTCGTTTTTAAAGGTCTTCCGGAACCACTGCTTAAATCATTGGCACTTGAAGCCAACGAACTATTGGACCTTGTATTGGAAGTGTTTATTCATTCGCATGTAAAATTATCATCAACAACACCACTACTATTGTCGTCATAATCATATTGATGGTATTGATATTCTTCCGCATAGAAATTTTCCATTTTGAATGATAAAACACAAAAATCGTAATTGGTCAGACAATAACAATATTGACATAGTATCAGTATTAGTGTTAGTAGTATTAGTAGTCGACTATTTTAGTCGATTCCAACCTCTAGAGTTGAGTTACTGCTTTATTGAATTTCTATCCTAAATTGATCCATCTTTCTATAGAATGGTTTATATTTGTAATGTAATTTTGTTTAATAATGACTAGAGTGACAACAAATGGTGACTAACTACCATTCTTTTTTCAAAAAATAATATTTGCCCAGCAATTTCAGCTATTGCTTTTTCTTTTCTTCTTCTCTTGTCATGATTTTGATTGGGCATTTTGAAGTAGAAGGAGACGCGTTGAAAAAAAAAATTTTTATTATTGAATTGAATTGATTTTTTTTTTTTTTTTTGCAAGACAATTTATTTTTGGCAGAGTCCAAGCTGACAAAACATGAGTGTTGTTTTGTATGGTTTGGTTCTGAAGGTATGTTAATAACTAGGTAGAGTTACTTTTTTTATTTGTATTGATGTCTTTTAGTTACGTATTATAAATATAATTAATGGAATCAAAGTCTTTGCAATATAGTAAACGATTGGTAATTTTCTTTGCATAACCATTATTAATAATATCATTATAAATATTTAATTGTAAGAATGTCAAGGCAATATGACAGAATTGCAGAAGAAACAATTCATATTCGACATGTAGTGTTTGATTATCGGAAATTTACAGATGTTGAAGCACACATGCTACTTTAATAATTTACAGTCATTCTCATCTTTCTCATGTATACAAGGCTAATCTGACCAAGATTACCCCGATGATACAATGATGCTACCAAATTTCAAGGGGGATAACATGGCCTGGAGTTTACCAAAACTCCATCAATGTCAAGGATATTTTCACTAATCTTCCCTCACAGCACCAGACCAGAGAAGGCTTCTGGCATGCTAGCCGAAAAGTTGCTTGCAATAATACTATCTCTAGGATAAGGATGGCCCTGTGACCAAGCTGCAACTCTGGAGGAATATTAAGAGAATCTGCAACTTGTTTCAAGCGCAGAACAGGGTGTGTGACTCTGAAAATTGCATTTGGGCTCTGATGTTAGGATGAAAGCTGTAAAATAAAATGGTTCTGTTTGGTATGTTATATATAAATTAATTATTTTCTGTTTCTTGATAAATTTTATTTGACTAACTGAATTTGTTTTTTAAATGGGGGCTTTTTCCCATATAACCCACCCTAGGTTGGAGGAGTGTAGCTCAATGAGAGCATGTATCTTACAAGTACAAGGTGGCAGTTTGACTCTGCCACTCCTATTGTGATAGTCACCATGATCACTGACATCAAGGAGAAAGTTGTATGTAAAATAAAATGGTTTAGATTTTGTCTGGCATGTTACATATAAATTAATCATTTTCATAAATTCTCTGTTTCTCTTTAATTTTTATTTGACCAACTGAATTTGTTATTTAAATGGGTGTAGGGTTATTGGCGAGTAGGCATGCCACCAACAAGTCAGCAACCCAGAACTCAAAATCCAGGGAAAGTCCAAAACAGCAACTCTCCTATTATTTTTATATAGTAGTAATTCCATATACCACTTAAGAAAAGAAAACAAAAGTAATGAATGAGAGATTATAAAATTGTCAAATCATAATATAATACCTTTAATTCGAATTAAAAAATTTATTCGAATTAAAAAGTTTTATTCGAATTAAAAAGTTTATTCGAATTAAAAATTTAATTCATTTTATTCAAATTATTTGTTTTATTTGATTTATTCAATTATTGGAATCTTGGGTTTGTTCATTCATTTTATTAGATTATTTGGAATCATGGTTGTTCAATTACTTAAATATTCAAACTATATATACAACAAGGTTTAATATTGATTTTATTACTATAAAAATTGAGCTTGAATTTAAACTGGACCTTAATTATTTGTTTTATCCGAATTAATTTTTTCGAATTATTTGCTTTATTCAAATTAATTTCCTTATTATTATTATTCGAGTTAATTTTCTTATTCGAATTGATTTTATTCAAATTAATTTCCTTATTGAATTAATTTTCTTATTCGAATAGAAGCCCTAGTCTTCCTCCCAATTGATTAAAACATTTAAAGGATCCATCAACATCTTGGATAAAATGTATATCTTCTAAATATCTTGATTTAAAGTTGTTATTATTTTATCACCATCACATATATATTATATTTTAACTTATCACACCTTTTGAATATTTCTAATAATCATTTATCTAACTCGTTATTGTAAAAGATGGATGATTTTGACAATATTGACTAATTGATTGATTGAAATAATTCTCCTAAATAATCTTTATCTTATCAACATATAAGAATTTCAAATCCTTTCCATTGACTTTAATAAGATCAGACAAGTCTGATAGAAATGACTGACAAGTAATATATAAATCTACTGTTTCAATATTTGGAAACGAAAGATAATTTTGTTTTTTTTGCATTAGTGATACAAGCCGGCTAAGAAATTAAGAAATAGTTGAAAAAAATTAAATCATATTGGTGATTTTGATACCTGTAGTAAGTAATGTAAGTAAATTAGATTTCCATTGAATAAAGAAGCAGATCTAATAATTAACATATTATGAATTTGATTTAATCACTATAACAAATATCACAGAATGATACACCAACATCACCACCCACCATAATAATAAGTGATAGATGGGTCAGATTACTTCCCCATGTAAACAAGTTACAAAACGAAAAATTGGAATTAGTGGTAAAATTAATTATTGAGATTTATTTTATAATTTGGAAATATTTAAATTCGTCATTGAATAATAATAATAACTACATTCAGTCTATACATATATTTCAGTTCCCTGTTGTCGCCATTTTAAAATAATGTGGGAACAAAAACTGTGTATAATACGACTGCCATCATAGAACATCTTGCTGCTGGGGTGCTTGAATCAGCAGGAAATGTATCTTTGTATGTGAATATGGAAGATGTTTGGGTACGCAATTCCTTTTGGTTGGCTAATTTAATTTTCATGTATGGTTGTGAATTGCAAATTTACATAGATCTCACAACATTTAAAGTAAAAGTGAAACATACATATTACACCACGGCATTTACAACTTGCCATTTGTGGTGATGATGAGTTAGGCATTTATTAAAGCCACAATTAGAAGTGGTGGTGTATGACCAGTAATATCTCCATCATTTATATACCTTGATTCTGACTATATTTCAATCGATCTTTTAATTTAATATTCATCAAACATAATTGTAGATTTTTTTTTCTCTAATAAAAATCATCAATCAATTCATATAAATCAAAATATTTTATTTTGATTATAGTTTTTATTATATAGGTACATCTTTTTATTTTCTTGATAATGTTTTAACACATAATTTAAAAAAAAATTTCCTTTTTGTAATATTTATTGTCAGGAATATTTACTTGGCTTCATTTAATGACTTCCCCCAAGATCTTGATCGGCCATGATCAATAAACTTCTGTACTCCAAGTTGCTTAACGAATCGTAGGTCCTACCTTGTTCCAGTCCGAGGACCTTCATCAAGGCCTGGACCTCCTCATTTTGAGCAACTTGTTGTACTGTTGCATCCCTCACATTCAAGAGCTTTCCTTGTAGGAAGTGAACTCCCCACTTCTTGTTGTTGGCAATCTCCAAACCAGCTAAGGCATTTGCCTTAGCTGATTCACCTTCTGTCAGGATAGGATTGATTCAGCATCTTCTGCCTCAAATAATCCTGGGACTCTGCAAGTAAATAAATAAATAATATTAAAATGAAAGAAATGAACAAAATGATTGATTAATCAACTAACAAATTTTTGACCGATCCCAATATCTAAACTAGAATAGCTCTCAAAATAATAAATAATATTTACACTGAGGCTACTCTTCCGCCACTATGATTTTTTTATTTTTATAGCACCAATTATAAAGTGCAGTTAGATCCGTTTCTTGACCCGGCATCTTTCGTATCAACTAAGCTTGGTATATACATCGATCGTACCTTGAAAATTATCTCTGTAAATAGATAAATAAATAAATAAAATGAATAAAAATGAATAAAATGAACAAAATGACTGATTAAGCGACTAACAAAATTTTGACCAATCCCAATCTTTAAACTCGAATAGCCCTCAAAACAATAAATAATACTTATTCTGAGGCTACTCTTGTTTTGCTGTGGTGGCCTTTGTGCCGGTTTTGAGCTTTATTAAATGGCATTATAATTTTAATATTATTTTCTGTATATATATAATAGTTGCTTTTAAGATGCGAGACGCGAGTTGCACATAACAATCACTATATATAATTTTTTTTATCAAGATCTACCAATTAAAATGATTAAATTAAATCAACTAAAACCACGTGAGCGACCAAATCACTTGAAAAATTCAACAAGAGCAGAATTAATGGCAATTATGACTGCTCTTATAACTCGTCCACAGTACTTCTTAGTGTCAATTTATACAGACAATGAATCATCTACTCAACTGCTTCCAACACTACTCGTAATCAAAAATATTACTTTATTCCTTGTGGATCAAATTTGCTGCGAACTTTGCCACTAATTAACCATAAAAAAGTTTTCTTTTGAAATTTTTTTCTTTAAATCTTCAAATAAAAAAACTAATATAATAATAATAATAATAATAATAATATATTAATAACACTAACATATTAATAACACTAACATATTAATAATACTAACATATTAATAATACTAACATATTAATAATACTAACATATTAATAATACTAACATATTAATAATACTAACATA